>JAZGTJ010004008.1:0-32640 GCA_036877575.1 Botia almorhae
ATATATATATATATACACATACATATATGTACACACACACACACACCATTTTCAACCCTCCATAGATTTGTAGTGATGTCCTGCTATCTGCAATGTATAATCCATTCATTGTAATTCAGCTAATATGTACATGAGGCATGTTTCACAGTTTGTAGACAGCTTTATTAAATAACCTGTTAAAAACACAGCACTTAAGACATTGTACGAATAGCATGACAATTACAAAAACAACTCTACTTTTAGGTTTGCAATAACAATACCTATACACTGCATACTTGCACCTACAAGAATATCACATTCCTGGGATCCTTCATTCCAAGAGATAGTTTTTATATGGAAGTAGTGTAAGATGTGTGACACAGTCTGGAATATAAAGAGAAAAAATTGTTAAAACCATCTAGAGGACACTACAGTATAAGGCTTTTTGCAGGGCTGTTTAGAATAGTATACTACCAAACTACTCTTACCATTTCTGCAGGGTTTATCGTTTATGTTGTGCCTACTATACAAATGTTTTGTAAGCACCTGGATGATCTACCTGATTTGCAAAAATGTGCAGTAAACAACACAACATACCCCATGAAATACTATATTGCGACACTGGGACTAGTGAGCCAATAATTGTATCTATGAAAGTTACGCATGATTTTTAACATTCTTGATTCATTAATTAGACATTTTATTAAAATGCAAAGAGTTTCTATTTCCATAATGATAATTGTACATCACACGTTAAATTGAAGTCATAATAACAGCGTAGCATACCATTGTTTGAAATGGTTACTGTTGCATAGTTAACACTGCTTCACATATTAATTAAAAAAGGCCATATTTAGTTCCAGACACAGCCAATGGTTCTGTTAAATCCTTATTCAACATTTTGCTGCATGTGTGAATTTTTATTGTGGTATATTTGGAATAATGAATAATAATTTCTTCCTCATCACTGTCATCTTACCTAAAACCCACTGTTCAGAAAGACTGCAACTCTCCTCTGGTTTCTTGCCCTTATACTCTCCAATGCAGATCCCTGCCTGCCGCACACTCCGGCATACAGTTCCTCCACACAGCTGAATGAGCTCAGTCAGGCTGCTGCAGGGGGGCTGCGAGTGTGGAGACACAAACATTGTAGGCTGACCCTGGAACAGGTCTTGCTGATGCTCCCCAGCTGACAGATGCTGCTGTAGTCGGCATATCTGCAAGAAGAGAGATAATCTAAGTACACCTGATGTGCTTTTTGCAAAGTATTTTATAACCTTCATATTCCCTGGAAAAAGGAGGGTTGTTGTTGTGTGAGGGTGGTTAAAGGGAATAATTCATGTAGCCCATGTATCTATGCAGGCTGGTGTCTTTTTAGCAGGGTTATACAAAAATACAAAAAAACCTGTCAAAATTAATCTTTACTGGTAAGTAATAAATTATTAAATATGGTAATGGCTGCATTATCAAAAATTATCCAGGAACGAGTTAAGCTTCAAAATGTTGTGTGACAATCAGGAGGCAGTACACCCTCCACTCTTACCGCTGCATGATGGGAATGATGGGAACTTCATTGTGTTGGGTATATGAGCATGACAAAGGTCTTGTGACATTCACAGTTTGCAGCTGATCAGGGTAATACATCAAAGATTGCACATAATGGCAACTTCTGCGCCTCATCTGAGCTCCCAGGGCTCCAATCTGAACGGCCTATTCTCTCTGTCCAAGTGCTCTCAATGGTGCACACTAATAGCTAGAATGCTGGCAAGACACACATTTACATCACTGTTGAGTGTGCTTTGTGGTGGAAACTCTGGAGTGTGCTCCATGACTGCCATGGGTCAGTGACAAGGCTGAAAGAGACAATCTGCTCTGTTTTACAAATATGCCTGAAGCAGGATTTCAAGTGTGGCAACCAGCTAAACAAAATACGAACTGGCTGAAAGGATGTCAGGGCATAGTTTTGAAGTGTTCAACCAATTCAGACACAACCTTAAAAACGTAATTGACATAGATGAAGGTAAAAAGTTCAGAACTGAAGGAATGTGGTACAGAGTGATATAACATCAATGAACTTAATCCTTTGATGCCCCTATTAACCATTTAAACTTGTGACCCATAATTCTACAATAATTTTTTATTTACTCTTACAAAAACATATTGTGTTTGTACTATGGTACAGTGATTATGGTGATAGGTGGTTTGTAGGTGGTATGGTGACAGGTGGTACTACCATGTTATTGTAGTACAGTTACTACAATGGTTATATGGTGTTGCTTATGAATACATTTCTATATGTGAAGATTGTGGTGAAAGAAATGTAGCCATAAATATGGCAACTCCTTAAATACTGTTTACAAAGCATCCCAGACAAGCACCCCATGAAGCTGACTGAGAAAATGATCAGAGCGTGCAGAGCTGTTCTCTTGGCTAAAGCTGCGTACCTGGACAAAGCTTAAATATCCAAATTTTAAGTTCTAATTAGACATTTTCCCATAGTTCCTTGTTGTTTTCTTCACTTTCTTAATATTTTAAATGATTCAAAATAAAGAATGAAGAAACAAAACATACCTTTTACATACCTGCACTGTATATAACTAACTCAGAACAAATATTTTTGTTTTGAAAAAAAAAAAAGATGTTTTTCTTTCCATGCATCAATGGAACAGTTTCCAGTATTACTGTTTCATTAAAAATGTTTTTCACAAAGTAAGCAGGTCTCTTGTGTAATGAAAGGAAAAAATCCCCTCACCAGAATAAAAGGGACAGAGCTGTTGCATGTTGTAAACTCTGTTTAAGAAAAATAAGGACATTGTGCAATTTCCTTCCTCCTGCAACTTCCTTGTGACATAAAATAATCAACAAACAGAAGCCCTCCCACGCATGTAATGCGGAAAGGTGATTAGCTCTTGCACCTGAGCGTCAAGCCTCTGCTTCAGTCTCCGCACTGACTGTGAATGTGGAGTGGATTTACATGTGGTACAATGGATAAAGTGAAGCTGACAGCACTCTTATTGGTAGGGGTAAATCATAATGAAATGAGCCAAAATAATTTATAAGTGAAGGGACACAAGGGGCAGGAGAGATACGTAGGACTCATCATATTTATAACTTCTACGTCAATGATAAACAAAATAAATGTGTCTGCTTACAGGTAATCAGTACAATATCTGTATTACAGCATCTGCCAAATACATAAACTGTAAGTGAAAGTTAATAATTCAATAATTCATGCTATTTGTTACTGCTAAACCTTTGGTTTGCCAAATAACCTGATATTTGTCAAACACAAAAATGCCATGTTTGTTCCGGTGCAATTCCAGAAAAAACTGTGACGCACTTCTGAGCGAACAGAAGCTTTGATGGTCATCATGAAGCAATGTTCTCTCAGGTGTCAATGGATGTGACGACAAGAACACATGATCTCCAAGCAGAGGAGACACCCAAGGGGTTAACAGACAAAACATCCTCTGAGCGGAATTATTTCCTCCCACAACACCTGCCTTCCCCTTCCTTGTCAGCTTTTCAGGCCAATACATTGCATTGTCATCTGCCAGGAGGAACTGAGCTAATACATCTGCCTTACAATATTACTATTATAAACATAAATATTCAATATTAACAGACCAAATCAACTAGAAATTAATTCTAATTTAGAAATAAATAAAAACCATAATTCATATTTATAATTATGTGGACCCCAAAAATGCAGTGAGCTCCAACGGTCTGAGACAACACTGAAAGTCTTGTTTTGAATATTTAGGTTTAATGTGGAAGAAAAACGCAATAATAAAAAATTATGATGTAATTCTTCCAGACCCAAACCTATTTTTAATAGCAAATTTTCATAAAATTAAAATGACAGTCTCTACATTTTGGGTCTTTTTTTTAGTTCAACAAACATCATCATTTTAACATCTACTGAAATAAGGTGTAAACAAGGATAACATTAGAACAATTTAAGCACCTTCTGCTACAGCTTTTTTATAAATATAAAATTGAACACTTTAAAACAGCTGTACTAATAAGTAATACTGAGTATATACTAAGTAGTAAGTAGTACTAATAAGACAAACATCTGAAACCATGAACAACCAACAAAACAAACATCAAAACACCATCAACCACTGCTCGCTTCCAAGAAAAGCCATATGACCTTAAGAAATACATCAGAGGATGAGAGATGAGTGTATCTAACAATATGAGAACTTAAGGATGAATATTTTTAGCTGCTGCAATAATGGATTTCAGGAATCATATTAAAATGACATGGGAAGGGTTTTTACAAATGTCCTCTGAAAGAGAGCCAGATACTTCTATAAACAAACTGCTTTTCATGGTTATTTCAAAAATATCCATAAATTTCAAACTTTTTTAAATATTTTGCATGTCTCCCTTTGCTTTAATGGACTCCAGTCTTCAGTTTGTGTAAAAAATGTGTTTTTTATGTTTCAATGACAAGCAAGGAAATGTGTCCATTTGCATAAAAGGAGTTAATGATTACAAAAGTACTTAGATTGTAATTACATTTAATTGATGATCTAAAATCTAAATGGTTTCTTATTCATTTGACACCATTAAAACTTGTTTACTTCCAGGTTTAAATAAAAAAAGTGAACTCAGACTTTTTGGACAGGAAATGTGCTTTGAAGGAAAGAATATGCAAGGGCAAAAGCAATGCAAAAGAGGATAAAACAAGACCACATCTGGACATAGTCATATGGTGTGACATGGACATTGCTGAAGCGGCATTACTTGAACTATACAGCTGCATCCTGAATAGCTTATTTGAGCCTTCAAGAAAAACACAAATACGGACATTGTTGCCCGTTCTCTCCTGCCGGCCTGACCCACTGTCTTGGCTTTCTTCAGAGCAGATGCAGGCCAGAGGGAGTGTCCATCAGGAAGTATTTAATTAGAGCTTCAGAGCTCCTGTCTGGTTTGAGAGCTCTTCACGCTGCTCTATTCTAGCAGCTCTTCTTAACCGGCAGCCACAGGTCATGGGAGGAGTCTCAGTCCTGCACAGAGGACTCTGTTAAGAACACAGTCTGTTAGACTGATAAGGGGTGAATACAAGCAGCCTGGGAGCGAATGACACTCTACAAGTGCCTCTGTGACACTGTCTCCTCCTACTGCTCTTGATGGCATATAAATGAAGCTTACACACAGTGCGGGAGCACAATCCTAGACAGAGAGAATCGAATGGACCTAAAGACCTCCAGTCCGCATTCTTCCAACATCTAGAGATCCAAGAAGGAAGAACAAGGAAGAAACTTACTTTCACTGCTTAAACAAATAATTTTAAAGACTTTAAAAATGAAAATGATGAAGACTGGGATACTGTTTAGGTTTTGTGTTAGTTTAGTGTTAGTTTTGTGTTATTGCCTTAGTTTTGGGGAAGGATTTACGACAAATTCAGAATTGACAGAAAAGAAACAATACCAGATTCAGAACGGGCCATGTACTTACACCTTTCTGCTGCCAGAACCGCAGAACTGTGGAGGCCCATCAAGCACCTACACCAACCAAGTTCAGCGTGATGACCTGGTTGACTACGACAGCTCAGTCCAAAGACTGGAACAACTAGAGACTATCATGGAGAACAACACACAATGGCTGCAAAAGGTACGTTCCTCTTTTACATCACTGTATACACATCTGTCCAAACTCAGGTGCACACCAGCAAGCCACACTAAGTCAGGTCTTGCTAACTGGTCATATTTGTATAGACTCCAGTTTACTGGACAAAAACTTGTTATAACTCTTAACAAAAAGGATTTTGCATTGCTGCTTGCTCCAAAATACTTTTTTTTAGAAGAGTTTCTAAAATTTATCCAGACAGGCACAAGTACCAATTGGTGCACGTAAAGTCTTTTAAGGGTAATTTTAAGGGAACAAAAACTTCTCTAACACAGCGTTTATCCTGAACTGTTACCTAGCTACAGCAAATAGCTGCTGAACATACAGGCGTTAATAACGTAAAGTTAACACAATTTCAAACCAATCAGTGCAATGTAAAAAAGTCCTGCAGAATCAAAGAGAAAGGGGGTGGAACTGGTTTTGGAGCAAGTTTGAAAACAGCCTAAAAGCCAGAGAACGCAATGACTTCAGTGTGCTTTTCTCACAATGGAACAATGTAATCAGTTAACTCAAGCAGCTTCAAATCAGGAAACAGCATTGAATGCTTAGGTGTAAAGGAATAAACGTCATTCCCTTCAATGCCATCAGTGAGACAAGGAAGATGAAGGGGCAGTCAAACAAATTTCATTATATAAACTGACCAGAGCTTCTTTCAACAAATTCCAAGAACTGGATTACATTAGCCCACACTGAAGAAAAGACTATTGCTCTAAACTGTAACCAATAAGATTGACCAGACTGTAATGAAAGTCAAATTTTGGCTTTGGTTCAAGTTCAGCTTAGAAGTTGGTTGAAAATAAGCTTGTTTGCAAACCGGATATCTCTGATTTGTTGAAATCTGTGTGCTAGCAGTATTCAAGTAACCAAAATGCAAAATAAACCTACGGTACTGATTCTTAAAGATGGTAATTCTACTAATTCAAGACAACACTACAGTATTACACATGTTGGGCTAATGAGTGAATCATTAAAAAAAGAGACAGGTGGTCAGAATGAACATGAAAGACAAGAGGCACACATCAGTTTCATTTATAGAGAAAGTTCTGTCTGTCATCAGACGAAAATTATCAGAATTCAAATTCAGTTTAAAATGCATTGTATTAGAGCAAGCATTTAGTATAATGCACTGTCAGCTCTAGTGGCATTGGGTCAATATTCCCTATATATATATTCCCCAATATATTTTCCTAAAAGTCAATATTTGGAAAATGCTAGAAACTATTGCATTTAAAAAAAAATGTTAAAATCTTTAAAAAATGTTAACACAACCTTGTATTTGATCATATAGGGTCTTTAAGTGGATTGTCACATCCTCTTGGCAGTAAAAGAACAATATTCCATTTTATCATCTTACCCCCATAGGAGTGAAGTCTAAGAAGTCTAAGTCTAAAAGAAAAAAATTACCTCTTAATGTGACTAATTCTACTGAAAAAATCTCACACTATAGTCAGATCTCGTTTATAAGTAGCCTAAACACTTTTTATATGTGCCGGTAAAACGTATCATTATGTGGCTGCACTTCTGTGTGGATAAACAGAACAAACAATGCATCTAGTTGGATTCTTTGAAGCAGGAGTAAGCAACTGATTGGATGATAAAGCTTCAATGGAATGTCCTGCTCAGTTCCGATGATACATCATGACACCCTTCACGTGAGCTGTGTCCTGCAAAACACACATGGCGGATTCGGGAGAGGAAGACAAACACTATTAACCTGATTACAGAAGTTGTCACTGTAAGTTAAAAATATTCAAACAGGGCGGTTGTAGTAAAATGGTCTTCCGGCCTTAGGAAACAGACAGAGTGAGTAATAAGCCAAAGACACTTTGAATTTCTCTTTCCGTTCGGCATTCTAGAAATGTTTTCATTGAGGATGCAACTCATCACTCATCATTTCCATCCTGTTTGTTTGACTCGTCTACTGTTCAGGAACTCAATACAGGAAACCAACATACAGATTGGATTTGCACTCAACACTGCTGAGACCGAGATGGCACAGCAACTGGCCTATTTTCTGCTTTTTTATTACAACTTATTAAAATCTACTGTAGCACTCGAGTTTCAGGTTCAGGAACAATTTCCAAACATCTTCACAGTGCCATAGTCAACTATTCCAAACAAGAGTCATTTTTCAAATGACCACCTGCGTGTATGTTGAAGTTTAGGTTGAAAAGCTTAACAACAAACTGCTTGCTCAACATCTGCTATAAAGGGAGGAACAATCTTCCAGGTACACATATTTTCACAAAGTGGTGATTATTATGGCAATTGACAGCTAGATATGATCTGCTTTTTGACCTACTTGAAAGGGGTCGTGATTGACGCCAGAAATAATTGCTCCATTATAATGTGCCGTAAACTCTATTAATTTACCCTACATTAAATTAAAGCACAGTGGACCGTAGCAAATCTGTCAGCATACTCAATAACTCTCGTTTCAAAATTCTAACCACTCATCCATTTAGAATTTTAGTTCATGCAAAATTTTTTATTCTGTCATTATTTTATTCTGTCATTTTCCTGTTGCCCCAAAACTATGACTTACTTTCATCTGTAAAACACAAGTTTAGAATGCTCAAGATGCTGTTTTCCACACAATGAAGGTGAACTGTAATTTCACCTGCCAAAAAAAGCAAAATAAAAGTGGTTTAATATGCTTTAATGCTACAAGGCTATACAATAGTTTTGCGTGAAACACACTGTCATATATGAGGTCTAAAAATCTTCTTCCCTCCACAGCTCTGAAAGCTTTTCCTAGTCACATATATTCAAATATTCCACATAAGAAGTCAGGTTTGATGCCAAGACTACTAATGCCATTGGTTTTGCTTGTTAAATTAATTTAAACATGAATATGCATAAGAGTTGAGCAAAAAAGAGGATGATTAAAACGGAAAAGATTCTTTAAAGAATAACAAATTCACTTTTGGTCTGACATATGACATCAGAAGACCTTAAATTTAATACACAAAAGTAGCCCATACATTATTTTTTGGGTCACCCGCAGTGAAAATCCAAATCCACTTTAATTAATGGAAAACCACAACTCAGAATAAATAAATCTGTTTTACCCAGATATAAAAGAAAGCCTTGTGGATTTGACATGAGGGTAATTTAATGATGACACAATTTTCATTTTTGTGTGGATGAAAGGACCAAGGTCCTTTATCATGAAAATAAAGCTCAAGATAACCTTAAATCACTTAGAAACAAAAAAGAAAGTTATTTATTTTTTAAAAACTTTGACTGTTGCTTAAAAACTTGAATTAGTGGATTTTGGATTGCAACTTCTTGTTAATATTTTAGAGGTTAGAAGCTGTATTTTCTATATTCATAACTAAAAAAATATGTGGCAGAAATTACCTCCACCTGCAAAACTTACCTTTAGCAACTAAATACAGCAGCAGCACACCACTCTCTTGCATGACCATAGACATATAGAAAACAGACAGATGTGCAACAGTGACATCATTAGCTCTCATACACTCATACACCCTTCACTTACTCACACTCCACATCTGATTTCTTCCACAGCTGGAGAACTACATTCAGGATAATCTCAAACAAGACATGGCCCAAATCCAACATGACGCTGTGCAAAACCACACAGTCACCATGATCAAGATTGGGACCAGCCTCCTGAGTCAGACAGCAGAGCAAACAAGAAAAATCACAACCGTTGAAGCACAGGTGAGGCCGTTAGTTTAGTATATGACTGTCTTTGATTCAGACCAAGTAAGCCACCTTGCTGTCAACTGCCAGCATAGACAATGCCTACCTAACCTCAGAAGTGATGGCTTTAGACTGAGCTACACAGGCAGCAACTCAGTGTGCCACACATATGCATTATCAGACTTTATTCTCTGTAAAAAAGAAAGGCAGTGTTGCTGCATAATTCTACTGCATGACCTTAGAAGGCCTTTGTGTCAGAAGCAGACCCACAGAGGCAGATGATTTCAACAAAGTAATTTACTCTTGTTAAATCAGGTTTTTCTTTGTTCTCAAGCCCTGTCTGTCCAATGCTATCATGTTAAAAAGATCCACAACAAAGCCATTTAAATTCACTCGCAGAGATTTTGCTGAGTTCAGTTCCTTAAACGGTTCCTCCAGAGGTGACATTCCAACTCAGAATATGATAAGCATGTTTATGTAAATATTCTACTCAACATGCTTTGCCCCTCAATGGAATCTGACTGTCACATTTCTTTCCTGTGGCAAAAACAGACTTTTAGACATACCAACTCCAAGTTCAAGACATACCAAGTGTAAATTGTCATCAAGTGAATGAACAGTCTAAGCTTTAAACAAACTATCAAAGCACTTCTGTTGTTTTATTTTATATGGCATTGTCTGTAGGGATTTGTTATAAAGTCTGTCTTGGATTTAACATCTATGAGTGCTTAAAGAAATAGTTTATCCAAAGAATTCTTTGATGTATTTGCCTTCATTTCTCAGTTGAGCAATAATACATTTTGGTGACATTTATGTGTTTTCTCAACAGAATTTAAAAAAGTCAAGCATTCCTGTATTCTGTACATCCATATAATCCAAGGGAAGAGATGTCAAAATATGAATAATCTAAAAAGCACATGCAGCCACTATAAAAGTAGTACATACTATTTCAGTGAACAAAAATGAGTTCACTCTTTGAAGTCTATTAAAGCCAAACACAAACGTTTCGACCTCAAAATAAAACGAAACACGTTTTCACTGCTCATATCAAAACAAATCTCATTGGTTCCTGCATGCATCATAACTAAATGTCATAAACCCCTTATATTATAAGGACCTACAGAAAAATGTATCTGTGTCATACACATCTGAGATGCCATGAGGATTACAGTAAATTATTTTTCATTTTTGGGTGAAATATTCCTTTAGGAATGCTTTAAGTAATAAAAGTAATACAAGTGGAAGACAAACAATATCTTTACAGTCTGATTTAATAAAAGTAAAATGAACATTTAAGTAGTGTATCTTCAAAGTTATGAAGTGCATTTTGTGCATGCCATTATATAACCAGTCAGCAGTTTAATTCTTGCCAAACAGTTCACATAATAACAAATCTTTTCAAGGCTGAAGCAATTAAAACAGAGTCTTATCTGAAAGGCTTTCTGTGGGAAACACCATGTCTTTCTTCATCTTTAGGTAATTAATCAAACCACACGACTTGAACGTCAGCTTCTTGAGAACTCCATTTCAACCAGCAAACTGGAGAAAGAAATTCTGCAGCAGATAAATGAAATTAACAAACTGAATGATAAGAACAGGTAATGAATACTTTGCTATACATTGCACGGTTCAGAAGAAACACCATCACACACCCTCCCAAAGACATTTCCTGAATCTCTAAACTCTGGTCTATCCACAGGGGCTTTCAATAAGCTTAAAACACGTAAAGAACCATTTAGGAACAGGTTAACCCAAAATTCTATTATTAAACATTATTCCAAACCCTTAAGTTGGAACAAAGAACAACTTTCAAGGAATCTTTATGCAACCTTTAACATAAACTACATAAAGCACCACGTAGGCAGTCCATAAGATGCATAGGTAGCCCTAAGCCTTTTAAAGCCATTCAATAGTTTTAGAAGCCATAGGACATATGTGTCATAAACAAGCAGAAAAAGGATGTTACTTATTGATAATCTCTCCAATAAAGCTTGAAAAATTTGATGCTAAACAGTATGCTGACTCTAGTAACTGAACGTGTTATGCTAGTTCAAATATATGGGATTGAGGATGGGATTTTGAGAGCTGCAGTGGAGGGGAAGATTAAATATCCCAAACATTTTTAAAAAGTACACACATTTAGCTCTATGCTTCAATCTTAAGGGAAAATTTGAACATTTTCAATGGTTCTTCTCTTGGTTCTCCTCAGCTTCCTGGAGAAGCGAGTGGAGGAGATAGAGGGCAAGAGAAATGCAGAGCTGAACAACTTAAAGGAGGAGAAAGAACAGCTCAAGAACCTGGTGGAGAAGCAGACCAGCATCATAAAAGAGATGGAGCAACAACTGCTCCGTGCCTCCTCTGATAACTCTGCCATGAAACAGCAGCAGCAGGAGCTCACCAACACGGTCAACAACCTGATCCACAGCATCTCTGTGGGTAAGCAGCCATCCGCCTGCGTCACAGTTCCAGTTATCACACACAGGTCCTGGGACAAAACAGACTCCCAAAACAATATTATGCCATCTCACCAGCAGCTGTTCAAATGTTTGGGAGAAAAGCTAGACAAAATCAGCCCGCTGGTGTGACAGGCACAGAGGAAGACAATTATCATTAGAGTACAGTAAACACAACATGCTGTTTTTGTCAAACCTCCAGATCTCTGAATTGTGAATGATAAAACTTCAAAGCCCAAGTCATGTTTTAAATGTCTAAAATCACTATATGGTACTTTCCATTAAAGATATGAAACACTAATGAATCATTAAAAAAGATATTGTTACTAACTTTTAATTGCTCTTAACAAAAGAGAACATTAAACAACAAGGTACAAGAGACTGTGTTACATTGTTAATAAAGACAAGGTTGAAGGGCAGTGTTAGGCATGACACAAAGTGTCTGCATTCCTTTCAGCCATGAGTACACTCACAGTACAGTCTCAGATGTTACTGCTATTATTAAAAATCGTTACTATGT
Organism: Botia almorhae; assembly: GCA_036877575.1. NCBI lineage: Eukaryota > Metazoa > Chordata > Actinopteri > Cypriniformes > Botiidae > Botia > Botia almorhae. Next base: position 12,265 of record JAZGTJ010004008.1, read on the forward strand.
TAAAAATATTTTAAGGACACTAAAAACTAAAGTTTTAATAAATATTCAGGTATAATTATTAATAAATGCTCCCTGCCCCGTGTAAAGATATACCGTGGTCCATTCACATATTAGTAACAGAAAATAAACAGCTATGGGTGCTGCACAGTGATAGTAATAGTATATTAGTGAAGAGTTCATAGCTGTAGCTTAATCATGAACAAATCAAGGCTATTGGCCAATCAGCATTACAGCCCTGAACTGTATGTTTAATAATTAACAAAAAAAATCTTTTTTTTTTCAGGCAGCAGTTCTGTAATGATGCAGGACAACCCAGAACAGTACAACGATTGTGCCGCAGCCTTCAAGTCAGGAAACAAAGAAAGTGGGGTCTACTCATTGACCATACCTGATACAAAACAGCAATTTAAGGTAATAACAACATTTAACACAGAGGTGTCACACCAATTTCAGTTTGCTGGCTGGTATAGAGCAAAACTCCTATTGAGAGTGCATGCAAAACACTTGCTCTTCTGAAATTAACAGTTGTGCATATGTGCAAGTGATATGCATAAGGTGTTCCTCATTTAAGATGCAAACTTTAAAATAAAACACAAATAAAAAAAATTGTTTAATGCTTCTGCTGTAGCTATAACAGAATATAATGAATATCATACCAATCAACCATTAAAGCTAATGTTTTGGTATAATTTGGTACAACAAACTATGCCCATAGAATGTTTCCCTGATCATTTACTCACCCTCATGTCATTCCAAACCCGTATAACTTTATCTTCTGTGCAACACAAAAAAATATATTTTGAGAAATGTCTCAGTTATTTTGTGCCCTTACAATTTAAGTCATGGGTGCCACTATTGTGTGGATGTTCTTCAAAATATCTTCTTTTGTCATACAGGCTTGGAATAACTTGAGTGTGAGTGAATGATGGAAGAATTTTCATTTTTGGGTGAATTATCCTTTTAATTTGGTGCAATGTAGTGAAAGATCAACAAATACTACAATAATATGCCACAACATTTTAGGTAAAACAGACTAGTCACTTTCAAAGTTGCCTTTTCATACCTAACAGCAAGAAACCAAAACTTGCCTTTGCTGTAGTTAGTTCTGAACATGCCTGCCCACAGACAGCAATCTCCTAAGATACCTTTCAATGGGAGTAATTGAAGTCTAGCAATTCAACATCCTTTTTAGACTTCTCAGCGTACTGAGAAAGTGGCCAAAAAAGCTTATTTGTTTATGTTAAATCCTGAAAGAAAGGCATGACATGAGATTTAGTTTATATAGAAGAGCTTTGAATGACTGGGGCGAAATGTTGCCAGTAATTTACTGTGTGTGTTTCCAGGTCTACTGTGACATGGAAACAGATGGAGGTGGATGGACAGTAATACAGAAGCGCTTCAACGGCCTTGTTGATTTTCATCAAATGTGGAAGAATTACACAATGGTAGGGATTTCATGGCCCTCACATCCTTCATTGTACTATCATGACAAATTTAAGTTGCCATGATGCATGGAGTCTGTGTTTCCATCTCAGGGCTTTGGAGACATCTCTGGTGAACACTGGCTGGGAAATCACTTCATCTCCAAGTTGACGCAAGACAAGCAGCATGTGCTGAGGATCGATCTGATGGACTGGGAGGGGAATTCAGCCTTTTCCAAATATGATCAGTTCTCACTTGATGGAGAGAAGCAAAACTACAGGTAAAGAACATTAAAATGCTATTTGTATAACCACTGACTCTCTTCTAGAGTTGAGCAGTATGATGGTGTGGTAATGTAAATTGCTTTATTAATCCCCACTAAAGGGGACACTCAATTGCCATTTCAATGACAATGACATGACAATACAGTACTATTGTACTGACAATACAGATACAAACAATACAATAAAGAAAATAAAGCAATTAGGGTTACTCCACCCAAAAACAAAAATTAGCCCATAAACTACTTACCCTTAAGGTATCCTAAGTGTCAATGACCACACACTGGCTCTACATCAATAACTTTGAATATCGTTGGTCACTGCAGTCACAAGACATGCCAGAAGCAATGCGATTCAAAGTTGGTGAGCCAGTGAGCGGCCATGTTGGCTGTACTTATTCATATAGATGTTTACATATCAATCACTAAATACTTTTTCACAAATGTATCATTTTGCTTCAGAAGACAACAAACTGAGGTAATACGGATTACTTTATTGATGGATGGAAGCACTTTTTGGAGCTTCAAAATCTTGGGCTCTATTCACTGCTATTTTAAAGCTGGGAGGAGGCAGGGTATTATTATAATATAACTCTACTTCTTTGACTGAAAGAACACATATCCCATCATCATATACATCTAGGATTTATTGGCTAATTTTTATTTTTCATTTTGAAGTATCTTTTGAACAAAAAAATCTAACAGCATCAGGAGTAAGTGACCTTCTATATTATTTAATTGAAAAATTGAGGCATCACCAATCTTCATTACCGACACTATGCCATGGATGATACAGAATCATGTCTTGGCATATGTGCCAAGATCAAATGATAGGAATTGTACTTTAAATCTGAGCATACATGATGGAGTGAGCACACATACACCATATATTCTGGAGCAAGTGCCAAAGTCAAGACAAAAATAAATTTAGGAATGTTGTTATGCACAACCTGTTGCATTCAACAAATGTGTCCAGTGTCTTATTTTGTTATGATAATTTTGTTTAAGCTTATTTGGCTGCATCAGTCAAGTTCAAAATTTCCTGTATAATCCAAAAGTATTTATTACCACAATATATTAAATCAAAACCTTAAAATTCAAAAATGAATTTTCAATAATGTATAGCAATATCATGATATACAATTACTCATAATGCCCATAATGCCCATCTTACATATTACGTGACATGATTTATGCTGTATATAGTCATGCATCTAGTGTGCCATCAGCGTGTTCTCTTGATTGAAATAAAACAGGAAACTATGTAAGCTGTAGATCTGGTGCACACCCATATCAACACGGCCACAGGTTCAGACTCATGTTGACCTTAAAATCTCTGGAGAACTGGCACACAGTTGTCACAGCTCCAAATGAAATATTTAGTCATCTGGAAATAGTTATGGCCTGTGTAATGCAAAAACATGTCACAAAACAGTCCTAACATCCCCGGACAACTGTTGCTAACTGACCCCTTAACAAGCTAATAGCTAATTGCCCTTTTTGTATAGCTATAGATAAGTGACGGATTCTAAATGCAACTCTGTTCTTCATACAATCTGGCTTCTCATGAAAAGTGCACAGGGAACTACACTGAAATGATGATACACGTGTGGCTTAGCTAACAACACAATACTTATACTAAAATATGTTGCACACAGAAATATTAGGTAAAATAGTCCAAATTAAATTATTTATAAAACTTTTATTGGCACATTTAAGTATACATAAATTGCAATTATGCATGAATTGAAAATATGCATGATCTATAATTAACATTTCTTCCCACTTTGTCAGCTATCTTTAATTTTTTTAGAGAGCTTGTCACAATGCATCGTGGGATTGTTTTTTCCGCAAACGGTACATGCGATGCCACCTTTTGGCCAAATCAAATTTAGTTTTGAACTTGACTTCTTTTTTTGTTTTAAACTTGACTTTTGTTTTGATCTTTAAATGCATAATCTTGGTTCCTACCTTGTCGCCTACTTAGGCAGCTCACTCTGTTTTGGAACAAAGCACTTAAATGGATTATTCACAACAAAAATGTATTGTAAACAGACAGTTGCCCTTTAGCTGTGACCTGCAATAATAATTTATGGCCATTTTTCGTTGATAACATAAATACTTTTTACTCACTTAGCTGACTTGCTGAAAATTCTGTCCTTCCAATTCCACAGAATACACCTTAATGGATACAGTGGAACAGCAGGAAGAACCAGTAGCATGGGCCAGCCAGGAAGTGATTTTAGCACAAAGGACGTAGATAATGACAAATGTGTCTGCAAATGCTCACAGATGCTCTCAGGAGGTAAGTTACCATTTATTCCTCTGTCAGCACTTCAGTGCATGGTTTGCTCTGTACTTCATAAATTTATGTGTATCTTACTGATCTGCAGTGCTCATTTTACTGAGTTCCCTCATCTGAACTTTGGCATTTGGCATTTGCCCCAGAAATCTGTATAGCAGGCGCCTTGCATTTTTTGTAGCTGGGTCATGGCTTACAAGTAAAATTAGCCAGGAGTTAATCAGTGATCAGCTCATTTGGGAATTTTGCCCTTCTGAATGCTGACATTAATGGTCTGGGAACTGAAGATTTGCTCTCGCGTAGTGTTTTTTCTCTCTGCAGCCTCTTCGATATTCCCTGACCGCTTGCCGTTTCTGCTATCTGCTTTTCATTCCCCCGCTTGCTGATTACACTTCTATCATGAGAGGATCCCAAGGTTTTAAGAAATAGCTGGGGATGACTGAGGATTAAATACTGAAAACTTAGCACTTAGTTTTTTATTCAGGCTGAAACAAAACTAGAACGAGTTCACAAGCCTAACAGGGCTAAATCTGTATTCAAGAAATTTCCCTTGTCACAACAAGCACCTGTAAACTCACACTATTGGTAAGATCAATACTGCAATGCTAGGCTGATAGTGTTTACACTCTTAACCATCTTCATTTTCTGTAAAGTTTCCACGACTGGAATATTACAATAAATGTTTATTGTTGTTCTTTTTAGGTTGGTGGTTTGATGCCTGCGGACCATCTAATCTTAATGGTGTGTACTACCAGCAGGGGCAGAACACCAATCGTTTCAATGGCATAAAATGGTACTACTGGAAAGGTTCTGCATATTCACTAAAGGCCACGACTATGATGATAAGACCAGCGGACTTCTAGGATACCAGACCCAATGATTATTGATGTCACTGCTTTCCTATCCATTAGGGATGCTTGTGGTGGTGAGAAGGTTTGACCTTCATGAGCCTCTGATAGACTTCGATTTAGAAGATTAAGCACTTGAAAAATCTGATTTCTTTAGGTGTTAAATTGTCACAAATTAATTGAGCACAGAAACATACCATGACCTTCAATATTAAGATGGAGCGCTGCCAATGGACAAGTTCTGTTAGAAAGGAACCTTTTAATTTTTTATTGTGAATGACAGCTGTAAGTGGGACATACACCTGCAGATTGACCTACCTTGATGCTTCGCAAGATATTCTACATTATCCTTGTAGATGTCGAGGCTGAACTAGTATTTTCTATATTTAGAGTGTTTATTTTTATGTAATAAATATATTGTAAATACCAAATTATTTACAAATTTAGGTATGATATATTGTCAGTATGACTATGGTACAAGAGTAAATTAAATGTTTAATGCTGAGGGTGTCCCTCTTCTTCTGTAAAGCTGTCGTTTACACATTATTTAGTTGTATCGTCTCACTGAGTTTTAGTGCAATTAAAAAAAACACCAACTTATATTTATGGGTTAAAGATATCAGCAATGTTTTTAAAATTCAGCCAAATGTTTTACCATTTTAAAAAGACATTGTAATTTCATGCCACTATGAGTAATTTTATGATTCAGTGTTTCCTTCAGTAAACTAGAAAGAAAGATTTCTATGTCTAGACTTCTTGTGACATCTGACGTCTTACACTTCTAGACGTCCCAGTGCCTTCTGTTTGCATTTCAGTTAACCTGTGTGCCATGATATCTGTACAAAGACTGATAGAGTATGCCACCACGTAACTATTTTGAAGAAGAAATAACTTATTTGATATAGATAAAATAAAATGTTTATGCATATGTAAAAATTGTATGTCTATTTATTTGGTGAATCAGTTTAAAACTTAATGATCAACTTAATCAACTTAAAACTTATTGTAAAACAAAGTATGCTGCTTGCAAAGTGCAACTGTTTGGCACAGCGTGAGCAGTTTAGTCCAACACAGTGTTTTCAAATACTTTCATGTCATTTGCATCAGACATGACATGAACAGGTCTTTACAGGACCTTTAAAAGTTTACTTTAAACCTTTGTTTACTTAGACGTAAAGCACTGGATGAGTTTGTGGACACACAAATGTCTGTCTAACATCAACTTCAAAAAACAGTTCCTGCCTGAGCAAAAGAACAGCAGCCTCACGCAACACCTTTCCCTAAAATTATTTTCAAGCCCATTCAAGCATGGCTTTGCACAGAAATTACAAAGAGGCTTTTCAAAAACTAAAAAAAAAAGTTTGGTGACCCTTTTTAATTGTGGTTTGCTTATTCGTAAAACCACTTTGGCGTGAGAACAGACTCATTTACTGTTTCCCACAATCATTTTGTCTGTCACTGCTTGTGACTAAGTGTTTATAAATCACAATGTAAATGTAGGGATAAAAAGATGAATGAAAATGTGTTTTCATATCAACAAAAAATCATTTTCATCCTCACTAAAATAATGATATATAATGATATGGGACAATCACTGACTGGATAAATCATATTTCCTGAATAACAAAATCAGCAATTTTCGATAAATAAAATAAAATACTAAACTTGTTGAGAACTATTTGGAGATTATGCATTTTCTTATCTAAATTTCCATTACCATAATGTGAACACACATATCACTTGTTACAGACATTTTTGTAATATTGTCAACTTGTATAGTATTATCTCAATAAATTCTAATTACTGTACTATTCTACTACTATATATATATATACACATACTGAAATATTTCACTCAAATCAACATAAAGACAGTACAACCATGACAAAGAGGCAGCATTATAGTAATAAGAATTCATTAATCCATCAGTAATGTGAATTCATTATGTCTTTTGACATGGATTTTTCAAAGTCTTTTGACATGTTTATGAGATTCTTATAGAAATGGATGTACTCACTGGTGCAGCAGGAAAAGGATCAGACAGTTCGTAGGGTTCCTCAGGAACCCACTGCCTGTGCTCCAAACACCACAGGATCTGCTCACACAAGAACACAATCAAAATATAAAACCACTAAGAAACACATTTGTACTAAAAAAAAGGTGCAATGTCAGGTACGCTCAACACACCCATTCAAAGGACAGGATCCAGCAGCCTCTTGCAATGCCCAGTAAGATATTAAGTGTCCGCCGTGGGCTGCCGGACACCACATGAGTGGTGCTTTCACACACATTATCTACCACTGTAAAGCCACCCAGAGTTCTGATCAACTGGAAGACAACCTCCTGCTTCCTAAACATACACAACATACAAAAAGCATAAACAACAGATTTTTGTAAGTTCCTCCTTTATTACCCAAGAAAACAATCAAACAAGCACTTTTTATTAAAAAGTTAATAAAGAAACTAGTAATCAAATAATTACATTTCCATGTAGCACACACTTTTAAGTGACAAAAGTGAGGAGTACAACAAAGAGATTTATTTTACAGAGGCAATAAAAGTAGCTGAATGTTAATTGTAACTACTCTGTGATATGTACCATAACTATAAAAAGACGAACATAAACTGTTATATGCAAAATGATAAAGATGATTATGGTCATGCTGTCAGATAACAGAAACAAGCATGTACTGTTCCTGTGGTTTATCTATCCAAGCAAATACACTGTGTCTTTATTATTTTCATAGGTCGTGACAAAAAGAAGACAGCTACAGATACTTACTCAGTGGGCATGCTTGTCATTACCAAGGATCTATTTTTCTAAAAAGACAAAAAAGAAGAGAAAACACTGAAATATAAGATTATTTTTTAGCTCTAATACAGTTTTATTCACCTAAAGCTCTACCATCTTAGTCACATGCGCTTCTGCACTCTTGTTTTGATGAAGGGTAGCATAAACCAGTAAACACATGCCGGATATCTGCATATTTGGTGAACGAAGAGGAAATGAAAGCCCAAGGTCGTACGGGGAGGAAGCGGTTGAGAGTCATTTAAGCACAGAACAGTGTGGCACTACTTCATCCGTTCTCTGTACCCTGGCCCCAGCACAACAGCTTCGTAGTACAAACACACGAATGACCTTCCTCTCTATTCCCCTACAGGAAGTTGGGGTTTACATCCATCAGTGAACAGGGCAGCCAAAACAGGTTCATACATAACATGTTTACAAAGATGCTTTCTGACACCATGACACAAACGCATGGCCAGGTGAGGACAATCATCCCGCTTAACGCAAATTAAAGACAGCTCATAAAATATGACGTCCAACAAGGAGGAGATCATTCTTTAGTGGGGAAAAATGACAAAAATAGTCTGTAACAGCATATACAATTTGTTTAATAAAAATACAAACTTGACCTTTGTCAAATATTACATACTTCTGATTTGGCTAAATTATTCTGTGGTACATTCAGAAAACATTTAAGCTGTTTTAAAGCTGGCAGATATGAATTAAACACTATTTTGATTCACTTTTATAAAAGGTCACAGTCTTGGCTGTAAAAACATGAAAAAAAATTCAGATTAAAACCTGTCACTCATCAAATCGGCCTACCAGTTCCCGAAATGTTGGTATATTGTTCTTTTTCAATTGAGTATTACATGTGACTACGCCTAGCTTTTGCTCTGTTATGTTGAACATCTGTTATTGTCGGCTGTCTCTTATAAAGAAAACATGTTTTTTCCTGAGTGAATCCATAAAAATGCATTTCAGTAGATGTCAAACCAATAACTATTCAAACATCTAATCAAAGAGGGTGGAAAAGGAGGTCATGTTAAAAGACAAGCTGAAATTTAAGATGGTTTGAGTTTGGGTTATTTTTGTCACTACGTGTTGAATTACAGCCCTGTTGCCAATGCACAACGCAGGCCATGTAAAGGTGCATGAACTCAAGACAAAGAATTGGTGTGAACTTCAATGAGTGCTTGTTTCCAATAAGCACTCACAAATGAAGGAAATTCTTCAGAGTATGACACACCAAACTTGGTGGCCAGTTCATGCACTCTGATATGAGGTCTCTATTCACAGAGACAGGAGGGTCAACCTTAGTTTTGGCCTAACATAACTATAAAAAGCTTTATAGATTAGATTTAAAGCATTGCAGCCTAGGGTTGCAGGCCACATGACATAATCAAACCAAAATGGTTACCATGTGACAACCTTTTGTTTTGTGACCTAAAGTAATTAAAGCGCACTAAAGGTGCAGATTAAAAGAACAACAACAGTCTATTTGTAGTTGACAAAATCTCCAATACCACCTGGAACTGACTAGCAAAAGCAAGTAGCAAATGAATCATAGTTTTGTTGTGATTTAAGGTAAACTAAACACCATTGTCAATGAGAAAAAAAGAGACGGGCATTTAATATGTCCCATTGCAACTTCCTGTTTTAAAAGGAAATATGTCAACACAGGAAAGAAAACAGCACTCATCAACCATGGGATTTGTAAAGCAAACAGTTTTAGTTTTGACACATTAAAGAATAAATGTTTTTCCGTATTTTATGTGAACATTTCCACAGCATCAAAACTGTATCAGAAACAGCCTTTACACTGTCACAACACTGATTATAACTGAAGAGAAACTCTTATCCTTTAGATCATAGGATGAACACATTTGGGGCTATAACTGATTTTCCATTCATAATAAAGACTCATGATGAACAGAGAGGAATATTTACCATGTTTTACATACCTGTCATGCAAAAATCTGGTAAACAGGTTTTACCATCATGTAGGAAATATACATGTAATTAAAATGTGATATCTAAACACATTAACCTGATTGTTTAAACAAGATTAAGCCAAAATTCCTTATCTGATTAATACAGCTAGGTAAAAAACAGATTAAGACAGCTGAGCATAAAAAACAGATTAAGACAGATGAGCATACAAATCTGTTTAAGACAGCTGGCATATTCACGTATTAATCAAAAATTTGGGTCATGTAAACGCTTTATTGGGAATGTAAATTATATATGAACATTCATTTATATTTAAATATTTCCAAACAAAAACAATATGCTTTGTGATTCATTTACAATGACATCTATTAATGACATCTACATACTATTAATACATTTATCAAAACTAGTTAAATGCTATGAAAAATGTCAAAAATGCTACAGTAAAAGTTACAGAAAAGGACCATCCATTAAAAGTGTATTCTATATGTAATTATCATATTCTTAATACTGTAATAGCTGTAATGAAATTTAAACCAAGAACATGGACTTTAATCAGAAAAGAGTTGTGTGTTTTTTTACATTGAAAGCCAAACTTGTGATGCACTTTTCATGAAATTCCAGCTTTTTTGAGTTGAATGAAACATTGCAAAAGACCTGGATGGGCTGGCTAAGATTTGCTTGGTTAAACCTTTAGGTCTCGGAATAGGATCTGCCCAAAAAGATGCAAACTGCAAATGGGTGTCAGTACATAACCGTGAATCCGAACACCAAATGAACACCAAGGTTCATGTGCTTGTCACTTTTATCAAAGGGAGTAATCCCAGAGAAGCACCATCTTGATCATGCCTGAGTAAGACCTCCCCTAACTTATCACACCTGACATTGATATCACTTATGATGTCATCCACTTCAATTCTTTCATCTACTGTAGATAGTTTTATTTAACTTGAATTTGTCAAAGCTGAGGTAAGGGAGTATAGACGATGACACACCCATCTGTGAATTCTTTACCACAATGGAACAAACCCCATGTGAACTTCTGATGAATTGACGTGGTTCATGCGGAACAAAATCAACTCAAGATAATGTCTGGAGATGAAAGTCGTTTGCTCCTCTCTGTGGCAGAACAGTTTTGTTCAGTCTGAGGCAAAGCAAATAAGCCCTCGGCCAGGTGCATGTCACAGTCACACAGAGAACACAAAAGAAGCCAGAAAAGCAACAAAGAGGCAAGCATACAACAACTGCTTCAGAGCGAATTACTACGCTCCATTTCTGGGCCATGCCATGCTGCTCCATAGAGACAGAAGCATAAAGCTGAAAGCTCTGTTTCCAGCTGGAACTGAGAGCAAGAATAAGAGTTTTTTCTTTTTGTTTTTGAATGGATGCTTAAGAGACAAAATATGACATACAACAACTAGACATTTTGAGATCAGTAAAGAGCAAAGAAAAAAATCCAGTAAAATCATGAATGTCTAATGCCATTTTATTACTGGTAGGCTAAAACACCCGGCAGGTCTATTCTGATAGGGTCACCAACAGGAGGGGAAAACAAACAATGCTAAATGCAATAATGAAATGCAACTAGCTGAACACATTAAGTGAAATTCCTTAAAATCACAAAGTACAATCTTGTATATACAGGCATTTCCTGCTGTTCATCAAAAATATCAAGCTTGTAAACTTGTTTAGATAAGTAAAGGTCTTTACAAGAATTACCATCTAGATTAAATAAAGAGGTCTACAGTAAAAACAATCAGTATCTGCTTTACCTTCATGTATCTGTCCTTTTTCATAGTTTCACGTTTGCTGCACATTTCAGAGGTTCTCTCACTGAGCCCATCAGTTGTGCTTTTATTTTCTATGCCTATGAAAGTATGCAAAACAACAGTAAGTTGAGTTCAGACAGCAGGTGTGCTGTGACACAGATAAGCACATCTCTTGAGGGGTTGGTCTACAGTGCACAATTTTAAAAGCAAGCTTTATTGTGGGGCGTTTCTTAAACTAATACAAAGGATATACCTCTCTTTTAAGTATACAAGAACTGAAGTAAATTTCATCTTATCAGAGTTCAGCAGGATCCAGATTTTACATTATCTCAAAAATTCAGAAAAGGTCAAGGTTTGAAGAATGAATTGCAAAGCTATTGACAAAATTACAGTAACAAGCTCAGGAATGCAAATGTTTCATCTAATGTCAACCTTTACATTTTCAGACGTCCTTCCAATGCTTTGAATATTGGTGCCTTTATTAATTCAGCTGTGTAGTGTATAGAGAGACAATTCTAAATTGTATATACCATGAAACTCATAACAAAGTTGCTCTCTTTAAAAGTTGCTCACTTATTTAAAAGTTGTCACTATTAGGTAACAAAACATGAAAGTAATCTGGGAAAATCTTGAGTTTCTTTTTCAAGGTGATTTTCTGTTTATGTAGAAGTCCACAGAGATGTCTGAGGTCAGCATTATAACTAACAAACCACTAACTAGCATGTTCCACTAACATCTGACTACTGATATTAAACCATTTACAAAGCTACAATCTAAAACGCATTTTTGTGTGAAATCGCTTGCTTGTTAAGTGTGTTGAGCTATCTTTTCTAAAAATAAAAATTAATTGATTTGATCTTTTATTATTTAATACAAAGGTGTTCATACATTTTAAATCGGGCCTAACTAAAGGTCAAACAATATTAGTTATTTGCATGATTAAATTTATAAAGCACTGTGTCTAACTTGCCCAAAGATCAGCTTGGCCAATGTATGCATTCCAAGTTTAATCTTATCCACTGTTAAGTAACTTAAAGGCAAGATAAAGAAACACTTTATTAAAACATATGTTAAAATTCACATACTTTTTAAACCCATTCTTTTGTCAGAACGTTTGAGGGGAGGATCAGGTTCAGTACTCTTCTGGATGTGCACTTTTACATTAACCACAGCTGATGATGTCACAGAGGCTGCTGTCCATCTCTTTCTTTCACAGGCAAGGTAGGGCTTGACTGACCCTTCACCATCCTCCCCTTCAGAGGAAACAGAGGTTCCTCTCCTCTGCTTCTTCACAGATGGTTTAAGTTTTAAGCCTTCAGATTCAGTCGTCTCAAGCACCCCAGATCTTTCCACAGACAAACACTCAGGCTGTGACTGGAGTGTCTCGGGGACAATTTTCTCAATTCTACTCACAGACCCTGAAGAGTTCAACGGAATTTCTTTAATATCAACATGTTCATGTTTCCGCTTTCTACCACTTGATTTTCTGTCCTTTTTATTGGGATCCTCTAGGTCAAAAGTGGGCAGGTACACTGCTTTTGAGTTTGAACCAAATAAAACTCTTTGTTTGCGGTTATTGTTGGCTGGTGAGAAGAAGTCTTTAAACTCCTCACCATCATCAACATTTTTACTAGATAAGTGACCAACAGAGTCCACTGAACACAATGCAGAAGTCTGGCGCTGACGTGGAACTTTAGGAACAGACTTTGAAGTACCAGGTTGACTTTTCTGGAAGACATCGTCATTTCCTGCAAGATATCTGGTTGGTGAAGAGGACTTCCTAGTGTAAGCTAGTTTGGAATGCTGCATCATTTTGCTGTTATTGGTTTTCTTGAGGCTTTCCAACAAAGAACTTCTGTGTCTTTCAGGACTGCTGGATGACTCTGTTTCAGGCTGATGTTTGAGGTATGAGCTTTGTTTGTTTTCAGACCATGTTTTACTAATGTAACTCTCCAAGGTGGACTGCTTCTTTCTCTCAGCAATGTTTACTAAAGACCTTCTTGATCTTGAAGATAATGCTGCGACTTCAGGATTTTTTTCAGTGCTGGACAAATTACATATGGCTGCTGTGTTTGATTCAGGGGGTGTCTGGGTAATTTGTTCACTAGTTATTTTTGTTGTTGATTTCCTATTCTCTTTCTGGTTGACTCTTTCATCATTATTCTTCGAGTTCTGGTGAGATGTTGACCAACAATCCAAAGGCTCTTTATCTGCAAGAAATATTATGCTGGTTTAACATTTTCAGTTTTCTGTAACAAATATGTAAAAACATTTTCAATACCAAAAATGTTAAACCATGACTTGTTTTTCCTGACCTAGCTGCTGCAGGAAAGAGAATGTTGGTGAAGCCCCAAGAGAAGGTCTCAAAGATGCATTACATTCTAACCCACTGTCCTGCATCTGTGAAGCTGAGGCACAGGAACATCAAACAATTTAATACCCAAAAAGGCCATAAAGTAAATCCAGTAAAATTGATAATAAAAATAAATGGCAACAATTTTTTATTGTCAATTAATCAGGTTTGTAGCACAAAGAACCAGCAGAAGTAAAAAAAAAATGGAGTAGACTAAAGTAAAGTATTAAAGTAAATAAAAACTGTAAAAACTAAAAGTATGGTGGGGTTTATTTACAAGTGCAACTCAAAATCCAATATCCAAATGTCTGCAAGTTTGTGTGTTGAGTCGCAAAATACAAAAAACCCACAGTACTTTAAAAAAACAGACTCCACCCCTTTGTGGGCAGAACCATTATAAGGTATGTTTCATTGTACGTTTCATACATTATACAATAACAAAGTTTCATTTCAAGAATGAAACTTTTGAGTATTCCACATAGACAAACATTTTCACCAAACTCTGAGCCCATTGTGTCAGTGCACCGCAATTTGAAACCATCATAATGGTTTGGCGGCACAGCTCCCAGCAACCCGATTCACCAACATATAATACAAACGATTGAACATAAAACAAAACAGTACAATACTAAGTATGTGTGATGTCTGGGGATAAGAGGAAGAGGGTATAGTATGAGGATGAATGACCAAGCGCTATCTTTGCGTGTGCACCTGCCCCTCCTACAGCGGTATTAACATGTAAGGAAAGTGTAAATGGTGGGTGAGTGTGTGTGTGCACGCGCACATTTATGTGCACCAGTACTGCCACTTGCAGTGAAGAAAGATTACTTCTAATTTGTTGCTCTGTTTGTATCTCTCAGATTACATAATTATCTTTAACAATGGAGCGCAACTGGCATACATAAATCGATAACAACTGATAACAATACAAAACTATAAAAAAAAAAGACCAGAGAACTGCAGGTTAGCAGTACAAACTTTAACTGAATATATAACAATCATTTCTTTATCTAATTAACTAACTAAAGTAATTATTATCAAATCAGATGTAGTTAAATTCAGTAGAATATTTTGTGATTCTTCAGTGGTATAAGAAAGTACCTGTGGGTGAGAGACGTTCACGCTGAGCTCTCATTTCCCTCAGCCGTTGAGCCATGCTGTCTGAGCGTTTTAAAGAGGGACTGTACACTATTCCACTCTCCTCATCAATAATGAATGGCGATGTATCAGAAACTGGATTAAAAACAAACCACAACAATAATTCCAAATGCACCAGAAATCTCAGAAATAAACGAAGCAAACGTCAGCCCTTACCAACAGGAGATAAAGAGATCAGACCCTCCATCATCTTATCTAGTTTTTTTTTCATTCGTCGGTCATTCTCTGGGGTCTTTACTGGAATATCTCTGGGCTGCATGCAACGGTGCTGCCAGAACAAACAAAAAAACAGTGATGAGGCTGCATAGAATTAACTATTATTTAGTGATTCATAACATGCTAATAGTCACCAGCCAATCAAAGGTTTACTTATTTTGAAGATGATTTTATACATGTTATACAGTCTTACTGTTCTTTTGCTCAGATGTTGTTTGGATTGCTCATTTTGAGCAGGGAAGAGATCTTCATCGACATGTTCACATCTTTCCTTGCAACTGTAATGACATCAAGACAGGAATAAATGATTTACTTGTAAAAACAGTATCACAAAATTGTAACAACAGTAACATAACTGAGAGCCAGAGACATCTAAAGGCCATCTAAAGAAATGCACGGATGAAACATGGATCACTGATAGGGTCATTAACTTCAAACTGTACCAGAATATGCTGTCAGTGGCGTCAGTACAAAGTACAGCTGCAGGAAACAGTGAACTGCTATCAAACATACCAAAGGGCATTTTTGGGATGATACTCGTGCCAGGTAGAGAAAAATTATTGAAGGTTTGACAAAGTTTCTGTTGAAAGCTCACTTCCACCAACACAGCAGTCATTGATAAGTTTTCCAGTTCTTTCATGCATATCATACATTATTACGTAAGACTTGCACCGATCCCAAATGATATCACTTGACACTTGACTGTTCTGTGCCTCAAACCACCTTCTCATCCTGTAGCTCACTTGGTAGAGCATTGCGTTAGCAGCACAAAGGTTGTGGGTTCGATTCCCAGAGGAGCACACACATTAACAAAATGTATAACTTTAATGTACTGTCACTTTGGATTAAAGCATCTGCCAAATGCATAAATGTAAATAACTATTCTCTAATATCCATTACTTAATTAAGTTGTGAGTAAAATAAAAATATTGGCAAATACACTGTGATTTGGTATCAATCACAAAATGTCAGAGACACTGACCTTTTTTTATCTATCACAAGAAAAAAAATTCATATTAGCAAAGCTCACTTTAAACAATTACTACTTCACAACGTTTGGAAATTAATTCACTTGACCTACAACAAGATTATAATCAGCAGATTTTCTGATTTCCATAATAAATGTAATTCAACCTGCAGATGTTAGTGATGTGTGTCATTTTTACCTTGCCACCCAGTGAACAGACACAATCCTTACTCCCATTTTCTGGGCTTTCTTCCATGTGGAAGGACGGCCGTGTTTAAAGACAACATGGGTCACTTGTTTGTTGAGCGTCTTAGATACCTGCGGTTTTCAAATTCATTCATTCTTTTACTTAACAATTAACTCACAATTTACATTCAAATTTAACTTCCAAAATCCAAAAGTGTTGTGACCTCTGCACCCATGTCCAGCAGCTGCTGGATGAATGGATCCGAGTAATTCTCCATCCTGCTGGCAGACCACACGTCAACATATGCCACCACATCTTCAGATGGAGAAACAGACGGCAGAAATGATAAACAAACTGGCCACACACAAGGAAATGATTCATAACAAGAATCAAATATATAAAGCAAAATCTTAAAGGGAGAAATAAAGAGAGCAAATTATTGTAGACATAAATAGAAAGAAACAACTGTACTAAAACAGTATAATTCATAATGAGAATAAGGGTTTAAAATATAGGGTTACTAATTTTCACTACTTAAAGCGCTAATACATTTAACATCTTAAAACCAAACAGGGCTCTGTCCTGAAATAAAGATCTGATCATGGCCTTGGTCAAACATCAAGTAGACTGAGCTAGAATATGTGATGGTAGTCACATTTTTTACCTTTTGGAGAATAGATTAATTAAACTTTGCACTTGCTAATGCTAACACGCTTATTTGTTATTGACAACTAATAATTCTACTCTCAGAGTATTACGATGAAACGTTAACATGACATTTATGGTCTTATATTGCCACTTTGCTGACCTAGGAGAAATGTGTCTTTGAGGACTGCAGCAGCTGGGATTCTTCCGGTCATTACGAACTCAAAAGGTCTTCTAACCTGCACAAACCAACAGAAAGTCACAACATAATAAAAGCAAGACAAAAGTACATCTGAATCTGGGGCTAGTGACGTCACACACAATTTCAATGCCGAGCATGATTGAGCTTTAAAATCACGTAAAAAATATCAAAACATGGGGCTAAAATCTTCAATAGCACTGATCAAAAATATATATCCTACAACCTACAAATTATATTTTGTATCAGGAATGCAACACTACATGTATTGCAACTATCCTTTGAAATTAAGAAACGATGGTTACAATATTGATTTAAAATCGCAACAATAGCAATTCAACTTACGTTAAAACGATGTTTAAAAAACAACAACATCACATTTTATATCATATGAAATGCGAATGATAATGTTGTCCAAAACATTATTGTCCAAAAAGACCATTTAAACTGGCTGTATGAAAGCACAAAGCGTTGTCATATGCTCACCTTAACTGATGATCAGCACATGAATTATCGGCGGAGTATTGGATTACTGATATCAAATGTTTTCATCTCATCATTCACGCCAGTAACGTTGTTTTCGCGCTAATAGTTCTTTTTGCAAAGCAGGATGGGAAGTCAGTGACGTTTTCTACGCCCATTGGTTGATGTATTTTCGGCTGTACGTGGTGTATCTAAACGTGTTCTCTACCAGTAGAGGTCATTCTAACTCTAGTTAAACGGAAAAGGCTCTTTATATGCCTTGCATGGTCGCAAATATAGAAATATATATATATATGCCGTATAGATCATAAAGAGAGTTGGTAGCATTGAAGGATTAAATTTAATTAGCTATTAATATGCAGATATATCTTATTGTAGTGCATATTTTAACACGAATATGCAAAATAATGAAACGTGTAGCATAAACATCTAGAAACCAGAAACTGAACTTAATATAACGTAACTAATATCTAATTTATAGAACACACTACGTTTTCAAAAAAAAAGTCTTGCATGAAATATCTGAGCATTTGAATATGAATATGGCATGTTCTTGCACATTAAACCTGAAACAGCACATTAACTCTTTGCTAATAGATAGTTTATTACTGAGGTTGAAATCTTACTATATATTAATAAGACTACATATTGTTACAACGTAAGTAGGGAAGAATGAAATAAATAAAGCATTCAATTAAAATGCAAATCAGTTTTATCTTTATTATCTTGTGTATTACAAATAATGGTTTAATGGACAGAGTGAGAACAAATGGACTAGAGAGGGATCTGTCTGAGTTAAAAACACTTTGATTGTGCTGTGATACTGAACTCTCACAGTGCTGGCAGCTGCTCTCTTGTTCATGTTGGCATGCAATGGCATCTACCTGTAATCCAATTAAATCTGGCTAAAGGTGCCGTTAGCTCTCAGAGAGCAGATGCACAGGACACAGCTTCTCAGAGGCAGCGAGACACAACGGTAGTTAGTTGAATGGCAAAGGGTCTTACAAAAGCTGAGAAGTGGGATCACCGCTCGCTTTTCTCTTCTTCTATAGTTGGCACAGAATCGCTGTGAAGAAAAAGACAAAAGGCTGCATGCGCGATTGAACGGTGAACAAAGCAAGTGGTGAAAGCTCTCGCCATCTGCCCAAAGCTCGTCTGCACAGCTGTCTTCTTCTATATTTGTAGAATATCCAGTTTGCCTCTGTTTACACGGTGTACCAGCAGACTAGCATCTCAAAATGTTCTGGCACTTTCGAAAAGTCTATTATCCAGAGA
Source organism: Botia almorhae (assembly GCA_036877575.1). Lineage (NCBI taxonomy): Eukaryota > Metazoa > Chordata > Actinopteri > Cypriniformes > Botiidae > Botia > Botia almorhae. The sequence continues at coordinate 31,110 of JAZGTJ010004008.1, forward strand.
TTATGCCTAGAGCAATCACATACAGCTAAACACATAGGCTACAGGCCCACCAACAAATTTAACATTCAATTAATTTTAGATAATTACATGTAATAGAAAAGTGTTTTGCTTACATTGTTATACTTTTGCAATTTAAAAAAGCATTCTAGCTACACATTTTATCAGTAACAAAAACCTCTGACTTTGGTGTTGTCAGTGCCTGCTCTACCAGTTGAGGAAATGCCATTGTATTGTTTGAAGTGCCACAACCATAAACATCATTGTACACCTCCTTGTTCAAGTACCACAGTGCCGTATTACTGTATAAAACTATGTGATGATCACTGTTTGAACTGTGTGGATTGCTAAGAAGTGTGCTTGGAGATCAGCCACAGTTTCACAAAAATGGTTAAAAAAATCTCTTTACATTTAAATTATTCATGTTTAAGAACTCATACAAGCCATACTACCTATAGACCAGATATCATAGAGATTTGGCTCTCCACCCTCTTTGGAGGTGAACTTTAAGTAGCTATGAACAGTGGTAATGCTGTAGCTATTCCAGGAACTACCCATAACACCCTAGCAGCACTGAGTTTTGCATGAGTAAGCGCTAAACAACTGCAAACAATTGTAAAACTAGTTAATTAGGATACTACAGAACCTATATGTTGAAGCCAACACCATGATCTCACGGGACACATGCAGAGGACAGGAGGGCTGTAAACCCTAACCAAGTCACGATTTTTTTGGGCACCCTCTGTCCGAAGGCTCTGTACAGATGTCCAGAACTCTTTACTGAATATGCATGCCAATTAATTATTAATATGCAGGTCCACTGACTGCCCAAGCCATCTGAATTAATGAGGGAGGAAGAGAGAACCTTCCTCCACACACTGCCTGCACATCGTCTCATCTAAACCCAACAGCTGTTTTCATAACAGAAAACTTGTATATGATATTTTGTATAGTTTGCTGTTAATTGCTTTAAGGATACAATAATTTATTTAAAAGTACTGTAGTGAAGTAGGGGGAACAGGGCCTAAGAAAGGTATTTAAACCACATTTTCATTTTATTACAGTGCATGTATAGTATGTAACTGAGATTTTTTGCAAACCTTATTTTGGTAACTGAAATATTGAAAACTTCAATAATATTGGCTTTTAATTGCAGGCATGGCAGTAGACTTAAGCAAACGTTCCCATTTGCTCTACATTTAATCTCATCACTGTCTAGGAGAAATATTTGAAATATAAAAAAGATCTTATCTGTGATTTTCCTTTCCTGTGGGTCGATTGTTCTCCACATTTGTTTTTCTTCTGAAATCACATTTAGTTTCTGTGAGATCTTGAGTCTGTGAAATTGCCACTGTAAAATCTTTACTACAATCAGCAGGTGTGTAGTTTTGTGGTCTGACCAAATCATCTAGTGTGTGGGTTTGGAGGATTATAATGTTGAAGAGGTCATATTATGCTATTTTCAAAGACTATTTTCAAATTGTTGTATTGGGTATAATAGAATGTTAACATGGTTTAAGTTTCAGAAAACATT
>JAZGTJ010004009.1:0-32639 GCA_036877575.1 Botia almorhae
CTGGAGGGTCTAATCAACACAGGATTGCTATGGCCACTTCACATAACTTCCAATCAGTCTGACGCTGAGTCAGTCTGGTCACAAACTGAAACGAAACATCAAGCGTGTAACGTTTTGGGAAAACCAGTGAACAGAGAAAAGTGATGAAGGAAAAACAACAGATTCGCTGAGGAGTGAGAGCATGTCAATGTGCATATTAAGTACCAGAGGTTTCACTATAAGCTTGAAGTCTGGTCCTCATTGGAACCGCCCACTTGGAGAGGAAATGAGTGTCCGATTGACATATAAAGCGACTAACAGCGTTTCTACACCGGTCACATGACTGAGCAGGTGTGACGATGCGGATGGCCACTGTCACACCTTGTTTGGGCACACACTCTTCACTTACAACAGCCTGACATTTAATATTGCAAAAAAAAGCTGTCTGTCACAAATGACCTTATAGCCTGTGTGGGAGCTGGCATCTCACCACAGTGAATTATGGTCTTTAGCTACATATATATATATATATATATATATAGGAGCAACTGGAAAGATGAGGTGTGGTATGCACTCTGACCTCACCTCTACCTCGCTGCCTCACTGAAGGTATGAAAGTATGTTGAGTTTACATGTTTTTACTGTGTATGCACACCATTGTCTTCTGCTGTTAAAATAAGGATACATGGCTTCAAAGCATGCCTGCTCTGATTGGGAGTGTTTTACTTAGGGACGTGGAACTCAGGTTTAGATCTCAGTTGTACTAACAGCTTACATATTTAATCATGCTAGTCAATACATGTCTCCATCTTAAAATGCAAAGACAACAAATTGAAATTGATGTCATTTATTTTTTAATAATAGCTATTTATCTTGATTTGTGGAAGAACTTTCCTGAACTGCTTGATGGTCCAAACTCTTGTGTCACTTTTCCAAACACTTTTATCCCAAAACTTTGATTTCTTTGCACCCATTAACCAGAATTTAAAGATTTTTTTATTAGCTTGGGTATAGACTGGAACATACCTCTGATAGCTCATTTCAAAAACAAAATAATATAATAAATAATGTCAATAAACCGGTCTGATAACAACTTACATGCCGATTTCTCTGTTCTTTCAGCTGGCATGCACAGACGTGTGTCCCTGCATATTCCTCAGAAGACATGCTTGATGTTAATGTGGTTTCTTAATATAGGCGCATTAGAAATGGGCTGTGACCCGCTAGCATGCTGCTAAACTTAACTTTACCTACTAAACTGAATATAAGGGCAGATGCCTGTTTGCATTAACAAACTGATGTGTTCATTACTGTCTTTAAAATGTGTAAACAATGTGGTTGTGATTGGTTCTGGGATTGATTGGATGTACTGGAGGCCCACACAGTTCACACGTCACAAATGTTAAAGGACCGCCTGCACTAAATGTTCCGTGGGTGACGTGTATTTGTGTTGACGATATCATGATAAAATATCATATAATGTCATAAAACCATCATTATATAATTGTCATAACACCCAGCACAATCCTCATGCTAATGTATGGCTTTTATGTTTTTGTCTGCAGTCATAATCAAAGGACGACTACATTTAGACATCCAGTGACGGGACAGATCTCCAGCGAGAACACTGAGTTCAGTCTTCAGGATCAGTGAGTGTTTCCCTTCTGCTTTGCCTGCCCTGATGTCTGACTGTCAGGTCACATCTGGCTTAGTTTCTGTTTACACACTGTCTCAGTCCCGCATCTCAGTTCTTGAGTGTAATCTCTAATATGAGATTAATATGTTATACATATTATACTATTACATATTATATTTACTGCAGTTTGCAGTATTTACTAGAATTTTATGGGCTGCCGGGTTTATTTACTGTACTTCATACAGTAGTTGGAGACTGCTGGCACTGAGGGATCTATATGTTGGTAGGTGCAGAGCTGGAAGGGCCCAGCTGACTTTAGGATCAGATGTCTCCACTGGCATTTGTCGGTAGTCTCACTCTTTAAACAGATCCCTCATGGCCATGTCAACTTAAATCACAGCTGTCAGTTTTCTCTAATGGGAGCAGAACAGAATGATTTGTAACTCTCCTGAAAATGACTGAAATGATCGCTATGCAGGGTGATTACAAGGGGATCGCTGAAGCATATATATATATATATATATGTGTGTGTGTGTTTGTATAATGCAATGTATGTGTTTTATATGTGTAACAAAAAGTGTTAAACGGTACACAGCCCCACATCCTTCTCTCTCAAACGTCACACTTCTAAATGTGTAATTTGTTGCTGTTTGTCGCTTTAACATTCGAGCGCCATTGCAACAGCTGAACGCTGTTTTTATCTAACTTTGATCTGTCTAAAAGCAGCCGGTATTAGCACGCGTATCGCAAACGCTGGGCCTCTATTAGCGTCCGCCGGCGAGCGGGAGGCCACATTCTCCTGCCACAACCTAATGGATGCATCTCATTACCGGCTGTGTGGGTGAATGAGGCTGTATGAGAACACAGGTGTCACTGGCTCTTGATATATCAGGCCTGCATCTGCTGGAAAGAGCTAATATGTGCTGTAGTCTTTATATAATACCCACACTGCCGTTTACATTTTAAAGAGTTTAATGACAGCTAGTGCTTACATAATTGTTGCTTTTCTTCGTTGCTCATCTGTTTTAGACCGAATTATTTGGTCAAAGCACAACCTTTAAGAAGTATGTCTTGGGTCTTTAAAACCTTGTAACCCTAAAGCATTCGAATTTAGCGTATATAACTCATCCTGCACTATTTGTGATGGGTCCGTGATCTGCTTCTGCTGCCATTTCCATATATAACCATATATAATCAAATATATAATCCATAGATAATCTTCCATATATAATCACTATAAACACTAAAGATTATACAGTGAAACTACCCAGTTGGTTTGAATACAGTGAGGGCATATCAGGGCATGTCTGTACCTACAGTTACTATAGCTTTACCTTCAATATGTTCCTCACCTCAAAAACATAGCTAAACTTTGAAAGCAGTGCTTTTAGAAACATTGATCTTTGATGTCAGTTCTGTAGCTCTTTCCTGCACAGTGCTGATGTTTCCACACCATAAGAGCTATTGAATAAGAGGCGATGAAGAGGTTTCGGTACTCACTGCCTACAGATTCTTCATAGCTGTAATAATATGCATAGCTTGTTCCTGTAACGTCTGGCCATCTGTTTTTTATGTCCAATTGTTAGAGTCTTGCTGTGAGGTTTCCTCTTTTATCTTCCTGCTGATTTTTACATAAGATGAATCTGCTGAAACTTTGACCAATCATATGTCATAAAAGTTTTATGGTGGTTTGGATTATAGTAGCATGTTTGTGGTGTGGGGCTTTTCAAGATTTAGGGTTTAGAGGAACCACATGAGGAAATGTTGTCGCACTTATTTTGATGATCTGACGTACATCAACGTGCTCAAGGTCGGGTTGTAATGACAGAGCCCAGCCTTCATTGTTGTGGGCAGTAGTTTGTGATTACCAAAGGTTGCGGCAGTTTTCTTTGTATTGATGCCATCTGAAATAGTGAGACGAGACATTTTATTGGAAGCTCAGTGGAAGCTTCAAATGCATGAATAGTTTATAGTTTGGCAGTCATTGCACAATAAAGGAAATAGGAAGAAACAGAACAGATTGACTTCACTGACTGAGATAAAGGAACTGGAGGAAGTTCAGTCAGCTCTGTAATAATGAAGCTCAGAGAGGAAAATTCGCTGTTCCTCATTAGCTCATGAGGCCAAACTTTCTTGCTGTGGTTCTGTCCTAGTTTGCCAGGAGTTTTATGTTTTTGAGTTTAGACAGCTGGGAAATATCAGCCCCACAGAGGATGTCTAATATATTTCAATATCAAAATAAGCAGTTCCTGGACAGAGGCTTTTATGATCACATCAGTATGTGTGAGCTGTTTTCTTGAACATAGTACTGAACAGGTACTGAAGATACCTGACCAAAACTATTGCATAATTTGGATCATATTAAAACAGTGTTGATTAGAATCAATATAAGTAAACAAACACTTGGGGGAAAGATCATTCTCTGTTTAATTATGGGTGGTTATACTTGACACACCCTGGCAAACATAATTTACTAAAAGCTTTTTGAAGTGAGCCCTTGAGATTTGAAACAGGTACTGTGCATCTCTACTGTAAATTAGTGATGGACGGAGTGCATATTACTGCATTAGAATATTAGATAATCTGATTGGTTGTCACTATAATGGCTATTGGTTCATAGTCATTGAACATACTCACATTAACACATTAACAGCATTATGTAACACAATGTAAAGATCAACAAGCCGTATTAGAACTTTGGCCTTTGAAAAAATCATGTTTACCATTATTATAGTTAGACTTGCATTGTGTAGTTTTCAGCAAAAGTTTGTTTTGTGTATTTTTCTTGTAAAATCTTATTTCATTTCATTTTAATTCTGTTTTTTATGACAATGTTGGCAGATTTACTATAGTTTTATTGTAGTAATAATAACTAACCTTGGTGGTTTGGCAGAAACTGTGGACACCATAGTAAATCTTTTGTCATACTACTGTCAAGCGGTGACTGTCGTGGATGTCATCTTGTATAGTTTTCCAGTTATTATTTAAATGTGGTGATTTGCTTTTGGCTCCACCCACCATATGCTAATTCTCAACTATAGTGAAAGTGGACTTGAATTCTGGGAAAATGAACCTTCAGAATAAACTGTCGAGACTGATTCTCACCTGTCATGAAAGTAACAGTATATGGATCATTTTGTAAATGGATACATCACTGTGGTTTCCGTTAAGATAAAGTTTGGTCATTGAAAGAATATATAATTGGAAATGCAATATGGGTTTTTAATACATTGTCTCTGCTGGTAACGGTCCAGTTCTTTGGTTACATTTATGAAATGGATTAGTTTAAAAGGCAGAAGACAGAATCACGTCCGTTCTCAGAACAAATACTTCCTCAAAGAGACATAATCGTCACTTTTCTCATGCTCTTGTCTGCAGGACTGGTGAACGCATGCTAAAGCAGCCTCAGACAACGACACGGCCCTCCAGTATCATCAGTGAGGCCTCCACTGCTGTCACATCCTCCACTGTGGACACCAATTCAGGCTCAAAGGTCAGTGGATAGAAAACTCTCTGGTCTGGGATCAGTACCTGGGCAGCTTTCGGGTGACTTTCCAGGAGTTAAGTGCTGAATGTTTTTGGTGAAGCCCAAAATATTTTTTATACCTGTAAGCTTGCACATCTGGTCATCTAATTTAATAGAATAATTCAGAGAGTTAATTCTGCTGTATACTTAAAAAAAAAAAAAACTCGCAATATGTGCGTTTTTACTACGGGGTTAGAGTTAGTTTAGCTGGACATTTAAACTCTCAGTAAAATGTAACTTTTTTTATGATGTGTCGATTTGTAAGAATTTGTACGATGTGAAGCGTAAAAAAATGCTTGACTGTTGAACAAGCATGAAGGTCCACCCCTAACACCACCCCTAAATTTAAGCATCATTGGGGTAAAATCAGACCGTATGAAAATCAAGATATTCAAATACAAATTTATTTTCAATCATTCATTCATTTTTAGTTCCAGCTCCAGTAATATTTAAAGCTTTGCTACACTAACCTCACACTCATCTGTAATCCATGCCACACATAGAGAAGCAGGTTCATCTGATCTCTGACACCTGCTTCTCCTCTTCTCCAGAGATTCCCTTCTCCATAGGGTTGTACTCTTCAAGAACAACCACAGCCTCTGTGATCTGGCCTTAGCTGACAAATCACATCGTTTCTTAATCACAATCACATTAAAGCGTAAAATAGCTCTCGGTGTGATGTTATTAATGACACGCAGTCTGTTTTAATTCGATTTCAGTTGGATGTTTAATACCTGCAGTGAATATCTGTGAGACTAAGCGGAAGACAGGACCTGTTATACAGAAAGAATCAGGCGAGTTAGCTTGACATCACGTAGAACATTCCTCATGCTTGGTTAACATTTGTTCTGCTAATTAGAGTGTTTATTCTTGTGGGCTGAGGTGACAATCCCCCTGTGCTGGTGACATAAACACAAGAGTGAGCGGAGTCTTTCGACTACCATCTCAGATCAGTCGCGGAAGGCAGATGAACTGTCTTGTGAGTGACTGAGTGCAGTTAGCGTGTGTATGCTGTGTAGAACGGGTTGTTTGGGTTGCGATTCATTCATTGAGGTGAATGGCATGCTTTTTGGGATATTTAAAGAAATAGTTTACCAGGAAATGACATTATTTACTCTCATGTCTCATGTTTATCCAAACGTGTATGCTGTTATATTTTTTCTTTATGTTCTTTACATAGTAGTTTTTAAAATAGACCCCAGACATAACAAAGCAAGCCTTCCTTTTCCATGCAGCAGCATGAGGATGAGTAAATATTGATGAAATATGTATTTTTGGCTGGACTATTCCTTTTAAGCTTGAACTAGAAGATATTTTGAATCAGTTGAGGATGTGTGCGAGTGAGTTTGGTGTATTTTATGTACAATATTTCAATTACATTCAAAAGCAGCATGCACTCTATTGTCTTACTGATTTTGGCATCGATTATTGTTATTCATCTAACAAACTAGCTTTGCTGTGAATGTAGTTGCTAGTATGATGGTAGTTAATGTCTAGTAACTAGTAACACAGGCTTTGGTAATGTCCTAACATTATTTTCAGAGACTCTTTTAGAAGGCCGATGACTTGTGTAAAAGAAACTCAGTCGTGCACAGCTGATGTCATGGTTCGATTGAAGAGACACAGAGAACGAGCGCGGTCAGTCGTGCTTGTAGCTCTTGTCTTTGGCAGCTGTGGTGTGCCGTGCTGATGTATGATGGGTATTAACGCAGTGGCATGTGTGAGTTGTGGGCAGCATGCAGGCTTACGATTTTGTGTCCAGTGAATGCCAGCGGATGGTGTCTGAGATCAGCTGCGCACCTCTGGCAGATGGTCTGGGCTGATGGGTGATGAATGAGATCTCAATTCCTCCTTGTCATTTTCTTTGTGTGTGTGTTTCTGTCTGTGTGTGTGTGTCTGACAGGGATCTAAGTCTAGTGGAAAGGTCTATAGCTTTGGCAAACGGGACAATGCCATAAAGAGGAATCCCAGTGTTCCTGTGGTGGTACGTGGATGGCTGTATAAACAGGTACAAAAATTTTGCCTAATGAACATTATTGACATCAAATATCAGAAACGTTGTTCTTAAGTAATTAAGTAATGAAATGTTTTAAAAATCTTACAGAATTAAAAATGTTTGAATGACATTCTTAGAATTAAGCAATAACGTTAATACAATGTCTAAAAGATGTTTGAATGTACGTTTTGAGTGTTCCCAGGTTTTTTTAATTCATGTTTTTAACATTTTTGCTACTAATGGAAATGTTAGAGAAACGTTCATACAACCTAAAATTGTAAGCTGGGTTAAACCCTAGGGAGTGCCCTAAAAAGTGTAATGGACGTGGTGCTGTTACACAATCAGACCATTGCTTTGTTTATCTGAGCATCCCAGTTTCGGTCTGGTTATGGCTGTACAGTCTGTTTATTGAACTAATGGCAAACGGGGGTTGTTAAGAAAACCCGACTGACAACTGTTAGTGTTTTAATCACCATTTTAATAACAGGTGTAAACAGGGCCTTGGTTTTTGTCACAGCCATTCACTTTTACACGCACAAACACACAAATACACAACGTTGTGATAACATGTGGAGTGGATTTACACAAAGAGTCTTTGATGAAAAGTCTTGGTTTATCTAAAAGTAAAACTGGGGCTTCAGTGTCAGGAGGAACTGCTGTGAATCGTCTGTTTGAAGTCTTTTGAAGTGCTATGTTGACTTCAGCTGTGTTCGGCTGTGCGTGTTCTGCCATCAGAGTGTGTGTTGCTTTGCTCTTTCAGGACAGCTCAGGGATGCGGCTTTGGAAGAGAAAATGGTTCGTTCTGGCTGATTATTGTCTCTTCTATTACAAAGGTGAGTTTCTATAGTACACATCAAACAGAATCACAGATGTAAACAGATCTTGACTTGTCAACATTTCTTACAGATGCATGTAAACTGTGACAGTAATCTAAAATGATAAAGCAATTGAATTAAGAATTTACAATGGGGGCGGAGATGAGTTTAACTAATATGCAGAGAATGACGCTTGTTTGATCCATTAAGTACCATTTGATACTGTAGTTACAGTAGCTCGGCTGGTAGAGCATGGTGCTTGCAATGGCAAGGTTGTGGGTTCGAGTCCTTGGGCTCACACATGTTTGTAAAACGTATACTTTAAATAACTTAAGTTGCTTTGGATTACATTCTAATAATGTAAATTTAGTCAAAACGTTAATCAACCAGTCGTAAATCAACTTGGTGATCTCAAGCTGGTGTGAACACATCTTTACAAGCTTTACAATTCCTGTTTTTCCTTTTGGTCCCATTTGTATTTATCATTGTTTGTTTAGAGAGCTTATTGTTGTGTGTTAGATCTGCACTGTCCCCCGAGTTTAGCATGACACATTTAGGAAACTTTAAAAACAGTTAACTCAGGGAAATGAGCGTGATGTTTTTGGGTTACGTTCTGTATGCAGTGTTTGCAGTTTGATCACACCAAGCCCTTCTATGGAAACCCAGCTGGAATCAGCTTGCCATCTCAATCAGTGTTTGCGTGAGATTAAAGAAACAATGAAGGAATGAGCTGCAATGAAAGAATAATTCACCCAAATACAAAAATTCTGTCATTTAATTATGTCACTCCAACACGTTACATGTATGTTTCAGTGATTCGCCCGGTTTCGGATATGCGTGGGGGTGCAGTCTTGATCATTTTCTAGATCAATATTTTTGATGTTTTTCTAGATCAATATTTTTGCTGTTTTTCTAGATCAATATTTTTGACAGTGACCCGACTTATTTCTTAACAAGTCATCTGTCTTACACATTTGTTCTCTCTCATTCTTTCCCATGTGGCGAATGTATTGATGCATGTTTTGCTCATTCACCCATGTGGTAATTATGGGATGTAATCTGTCTTCATATTCCGGCCAGTCTCCCCTCAACACCGACTCATTCACATTAAAGAAAGACTCTCGCTTTGCAATTTCTCCTTCAGACGACCTTGAGGTATTTTTAAACCACTACGTCCAAATCCAGCCACCTTTATCACTTATCACCCCCCCACACAACCTGTGGTGGAGACACACCCGCACATACACACTCTCTCACTCCCACACACACTTATGTCACTGGCTACAGTGTCCACCGCAAAGGAACGATCGGTTGGGAAGGAGTACGACTAAACTTGATTGTGTGAATTGTGTGGATGTTACTATAGTGATGTGAGAGAGGGGCCGCATGCCAGGAAGATGAGAAAGAAAAACAGAGTAAGTAGAAACTGTAAGTAGAACATTGTAACTGTGCGTTTTTTACCTCACAGACAGCCGTGAGGAGTCAGTGCTGGGTAGCATCCCTCTGCCTAGCTACACCATCTCTCCTGTGGGACCGGAAGACCACATTAGCCGCAAGTATGCTTTCAAGGTAAGACCTTAGTTTGCCACCGACAGCGACGCACTTTTAAAAAAATGATTCAAACTCTTCCAGGCCCCCATGTTTAAAATTTTTAATGATGTTCTATAAAAGCAGTTTTGTTTATTAAGAAGATCTGCTTTAAAAGACAATCTTAAATATACTTCTTCAAAGGAGCCAAACAATATTAAGAAATTTTTAAAAAGTATTTAAGCATACACATTTAAAAAGTATTTAAGCATACACATATAGATGAAAGGTTTTTAGGATCTTGAGAAGCGTAAAAATGTCAGTTTTATTTTAGTTTCTTCTTTGACAGAAGAACCATAGTGATTTTGCAGTGTAATGTAGTGCTCAATCTTTCACTGTTCTCTACATCTGCCCCATAGACCTCCATATGGAAACACATCTATTTTGTTTGTTATGTAAATTAAAGAGTCCCCAGCCGCAGATGTAGAACTTAACTGTATATACAACAGCCTAACAGTTTGCTTATGGAACTAACCTGCTTGATTTGTCTAATTTTCCACAGTTTTCCGAGCCGTTCCTGCCGTTCTGCTTTATGTTGTTGTCGTGTGTGGATCTTTGTTTGTTTAGCCTCTGATGACTTTGAGTCACGCTCAGCGTTTGTGAATATTCATGTTTCATTGTCTTGCATGGCTTCAGCTTTGGTTGCGAGTACAAGCTTTTGCTGCAGGCAGCCCAGATCAACTATTTACAACAGAATATCAGTATTTTCATTTATATTTCATATTCACTTTTAAAATTCATTTTACTATAAGGGGCCAGTATTTTGTACATAACCAATGGGCTGTTATATATATATATATCTGTTGGGATTTGGTGCTTGTGTGTATGAGTGTTTTTGTAGCCGAAGATTTTAGCAATAATTTGTGCGGTTTCATCCCCTGCAGCTTGTGTAGTTCTTTGTTCACCTCATAGGGTTCATGACACAGAGTAAGTCTGAACAAAGCCTGAGGGCTTTGTTCAGCAATTGCATAAGCATTTTGTATAACCACTATTTGCTATTTTACTTTTTGCCCTTGGTTTCACAACTGCAAGAATATGTTTTATGTTGTAGCGAAAGGAGACAATATTCCAGTTTTCTCAAAGGTGTTTTTTGACTAATTCATGAGATTGCTTGACAATTACAGTTTTCTGTTCCTGTCTTTGTTTTTCCTATTGAAACAGAAAGGGCAGGGTTGCAGGTGGTACTACACAGAGGGACAGTCTCATTCTAGGAGTATTTTGATTGGACAGAAATATGTGTAGTGCAGGATGAGTCATCAGTTATTTGGCTAGTTTTCGTAGAAGTTTTCCTATTTCTATTAAAATAGACATGTCAACAAAATAGACAAAATCTGTTAATCTTAAGGAATACCCCAGCACAGAGATGTTTCAAAGCTGATCGACATGGTCTAGTTTCAGTCCGGTTCGCTTTTTTTTAACTTTTTACTTTTCTTCTATGTTTAACCTTATATGACCAGTGGTGTTTCATTGTTTTCCAGGAGTGCTGTTTAGAAAACTTGTTAGCTTTACTTGTTAGTGAGTTAAACTAGTAGTTCTAGTGTATCACACTCTGTGAAGGGTTAGTGATGTTTGCTGTAAGCTTTTTGCACATGAGGGAATGTTTACTTTAGATAGATATGTTGATTTTTGGTGTGTGAGTGACTCCAGTGGCAGCCAACACTGTAATCTGTTCTAATCCTCTGTCAAAGAGAAGACTTACTGCAGTCAATTCTGCTTGGCCAGCAAACTCGCTCTACATGCTGGTATGGAGATGCAGCCAAGAGACAGAGACTTATTGGCTCTTTATATTTTTGTTCTGGTCTCTAACTATGGGCATTTGTGCTTTGTGTTGTTTTGCAGGTCTGTTTAATCTGCCATGTTAATTTGTGCTGTTCCTTCTCCTGCTGTCTGTTTCTGTCACCCTCATATCTTGATGGTGCTGACAGTTCTTACGTTATACTGACAGTTTCCCAGTTCTTATATCCTAACCCAAAAGCCAATAGGTTTGGTTCAGGTGACCAATCATTGTCCTGCAATTTCTGAACTGTGTCCTTCTTCTGTTCCCATTGGTGGGCCTCCTGCCTGTGATGAGTGACTGAGAGTACAGAAAGGCTCAGAGACACATACTCGGCATCACCAATAAATAGGTACACTTTTAAATCTATTGTATCTCTACAACAACCTCTGGCTTATGCATTTGAAGCTTTGTTGGAATGTGTGTGACTTTACTCACTGACAGTATTTCCTCTTTTAGAGATATTTCTGTGTAAAATAATATATTTTAAGGAATCATATAACTGGGACATATTTATCAGTTCAGTCAACCCTTTATTCATAAACATACTATAAACCTAGTATACCTAATTAGTCTTATACATCCCACACATATTATTTGCAGTAATACCATTAACACGTCTGACATTTTTTCTGTGTTTTATTATTATTATTATTAATATATGCAATGTCACAATGAAAAACACACTATATAAATAAAATTGAATTGAATTGTCATTCAACCCATTAAAGGTATAATTCAAACAAAAATACAATTACAGTACTCGTCCTCATGTTCTATAACATGTAACATAACTTTTTTTGTGGAACAGAAAATTATATTTCTGTGATGTTGAATGTTATTTTGGTGTCTTTGTTGTTTCATTTTTAGAGATTGATAGTTATTGATCACAATATACATAAACCATGTAGAAAACATCAGTGTGAACATTAAGCCTAACTAATCTCTTGTTGTGTTGACATGTTATGTAATGGAAAAACACAATTGTACAGTAACACAGTTATATAATTATACAGTGTGGCTTCGCAACAACTTGAGGGAGAGTAAATGCCGACCGAAGTATCATTTTTGGGTGAACTATCCCTTTAAAGTACAAAGTCTACATATGACCAAGATTTCTATTGCACAGCAGAGTCAGCAGGAGTCTGTTGACAGACTATTGAAGCTTTTGGTTATGTAGTTGTTACTCTAAGGCAACAGAACCATTTAAATAAAAGCTTTCTGCACCCGGCACTGCACACTACACACTTATAATGGATCGTGGATGATAGAATAGAGAGTGCTGTTAATGAAAGGTCTGCCTTATCTAAAAGCATCTTCAAATAGTCCAGCATGCTGCAGGGTGCCGAAGGGGAAGGAAGCAGCATGCTGTTGTTTGCTGTGTGTATTGTTACCCCTCCTGTGTGTTCCAGTGTGTGTTTGTGTGTACACAGCTGTGTTTTCGTGTGCACAGCCATAAAGTTGTTTTTCCCTTTGGATCATACTGATAAGTTATATATTCAGCTTTCGTCATAGCAGTGGTACTTTTAATTAAATTGTTATGAGGGAGCTTTTTTAAATATACAATTAACTTAACCATTTTTTTGACGATGAGTAAATGAAGAGAGATTTAAATTATAGCCTTTAAGATTGTGTTTGTACACAGGAGCTGAATAGAGGTTACGTCAGTGCTTGTTTTTAGTTAAATATGTAACATCTAGTCAGCAGCAGTGGTCCAGACCCCCCGTATGATTCAAACTGAACAGCCATCTGTCTGAGTGTTACAGCTCTATAGCAGAGCTTTCCCACAGTGAACCATTAAAACAAAGGCAGCAGTTTAGCACCTCGCTGTTTAGAGCACATGTTCACATGCTTTTTGACTCAGAAAAGGAATGAATTGGTGAAGCACGGAGTAAAGATGTCTTTAATGAACTATAATTGCCTGTGAACTATAAAACTGTGTCGTTTTGTGGAATTGGTCACAGCAGTAGCTAATCTCTCAGAATCTATTTTTAATGGGGAAATTGAGGGTTCGTTTCATGGTAATTACAGCAGCGTTTGTGCTCTTCCATCGTGTGGCGATCTGCCTGTTTTTTGCTTATTTTTATTTAAACTGAAATACACTAAGAAAATTTGTGTGATTTACCGGATGAAAAAAACACTAAAATAACTTTACTAATATGACCATGACATGATATCAGCACGTCACGCTTGCATCTTATATGCGAACCACCTGCAACAGCATTAAATCAGACCCTAACTGCACTGAAATTGTGCAGTGCCACAAATATTGTAATATAAAATGAGTTATTCTCTTAAATGCAAATACGCCTTTTAATGCAGGCAAGGAACGTTGTAGAATGCAATTTGCAAAACACAAGTCATTATTGAATTATGAAAAACTGAAAAAATAAAGTGCTGTATGGTTTTCTGGAGCTGTGTAGTTCATGTGACCATGTCACCATTTTCAGCCTGGATTGTGTGCTGTTCATTGTAATTCATCTTCTGACCCTTGACCTTCTGTTTATTCTTTGTGCGGACTTACATTGTTGTACCTGTAGAGTGTAGTGCTGTGCTGTGTGTGTTTATTACAGTGTGAGAATCCCATTGTTATCACACGCTTTGACTTGCTCAGCATCATCTACTTCGATTCATTTTTGACCTCCTGTTTCCGATTGGTTCGTCCGCTGTGTTGCGTTCCTACGCGCCTCTGATGATCCTGCTGTAATCTCAGACACACGTGTGGCCAACGCTTATTTGCTGATGCGGCTTTAATTGTGTGTTTTTCTCTGGCAGGCTACGCACACAGGGATGCGCTCGTACATTTACAAACAAAGCTCTGTGATTGGCTCGCAGGCGGAGCACAGTGGGATGAGGACGTACTATTTCAGCGCAGAGACTCAGGAGGACATGAACGGCTGGGTCAGGGCCATGAACCAGGCTGCTCTGATGCAGACCCAAACAGTGAAGAGGTCAGAGAGATCACAGACCCTCCAGCACAATGCAAACCATCATCAGTCAGGGTTTTATAGATTAACAGTGATGTAGTTTTTTTGGGAAACACTGTTGAATCATCACAGTGTTTAATTAGCGTCTTGCCTGTGCGAATGGTAAAAAGTGTATTGGACTGATCAACACAACACTCTTGTAGCCAATCAGCAATGGGGGGTGTATACACCAGCTGTTAGTCAATACTTGTGTTGCATAGCTTGTTTGTTATTCTGAGGGTGGGGCAATGAAAGGAGGGGCATGTTTGTTTCAATTCGAGCTTCAGTTTCTCAGAAATCATTTATTTGTGCATCTTTGAGCAGTGTTTATCTACACATCCTTAAAACACTAGCGTTTAAAAATGACTTAAAACCACAACTGTGTAGCGTAATACACAAAAAACACAAAACTAGATACCCAAGTAGGTCAGAAGTGATGTCCAGCTGTATCTGCATTCTTGGAGGTTTTTGTGTATTAGGGATCTATATGCCTTCCTCATTTTTGTAACAATAACACAAACAGCTTTTTGTCATAAAGTGTTTTCTTTTGTCATTATGGTGAGTCTGGAACTGTTTGCCAGGCTTGTTAATTGGCACATACGCTGCAGTGTGTCTTTGCTCTGCCAGCACAGATGAGACAGACGGGTGCTGAGCAATGACTCAGCTTTCTGTCTTTCTGTCACTGAGACAGCACCCTGACATAGCATGTTCAAACCCTACACACAGTCAAGCATACACATAAATATCTCTACCCAACAGACTATATATTGTAGCCAACCCAACATCTCTAACATCCACCAAGTACCTCAGTTTTTTGGCCAAGTGTCCCATTAGATTGGTAAATAGTCCAAACTGGTCATTAGCTAAGCTGGTAGATGACTAGGTACCAGTTGGTCATAACAGTTTAAGATGGTCAGGTTGGCTTAAGGACAATGTTGGTTTGTCTGTCAGCTTATGACCACAAAAGACCAAATAGTTAGCCACATCGTTAACCAAGTCACGTCTGGATGTTTGAGTTGTCATAGCAGCCAGACACTAATGAAGCTGTTGTCGGCCTGAGCTGGCAGTCACTGAAGCAGAAAATTACGCTCTAATAGTCCACACAAAAAAGTTTTTCTGGGTTATTTCTGTTAAAAGCTTCTTACGTATAGTGTATTTATATATAGCTGCTTTGAATTCAACTTTAAGACTCTAGAGTGATGAATGTCTATGGAGATTGATCAGTTTACAGTGATGGATATATTTAGCTTGAGGAGCACATTATCTTATGTTAGACTGGGAATGCTGGTTGCCTTTATGGTCCAGGGTCACATGCTGGTGTTAATCTAACAGACCTGACATGTGATCCGGCAGTCTGATAATGGCATCTGATAACAGACTGACCTTTGCACCTGCCATGCCTTTGCCACACAGAAAAATGTTGGATCATCCAGACCAAGTGGACGTTTCTGAGAAACTCAAGCAGCAGGCTGTTCCTCAGACCAATCACATCCATTGCTATGTGATCCCCAAACCTGAGGTCATCCACAATGACAGGCCACTGGAGGTGAAGCTCGAGGGATTTGTAGGAGAGGTGGAGAGCCTGGTCAGCCCGAGAGAGATGGAGCAGATGAGGAGTAAATCTCCAGCCAGCCGGATAGTGGAGGTGGAGGTTTTAGCTCCAGGTTCCCAGGTTCCCTCTCGAGCACCTTCCAGGGCCGCCTCAACCCCACCGGTCGTACTGAGGAACGGCGTGCCAATGGAACAGAACGGCACAGCTGGGAACCAGAGGGGTCCCACGCCTTCTTCTCAAACACCAGTCAAGGTACAGAGGAGGAGCGCTCTGGAGAAGGTGGAGAACTGGGTTCAGAAAGTCCAGAAAGATGAGCAACAGGGGTGAGCCAACAAACACACGCGCAAAAAATTAAGAAACAGAGTTGTGTAGAAGATTCATGTTGTGGTGACGATTCATAGGATATATCACCCCCTAGTGGTCTAAAACAAACATCACAGAACAAAGCAGCCAACATCCAATTTGGATTATAAAGATCAATCTATATCAATCCATAGTGGGTTGTTGTAAGAAAGGGGTTGAAAAATAAGCATTTGGTGTTACATTCTGATTTTTGCAACGCACTTTTATTGGCACAAATGAATCTTTGTGTGTTAAGAAAGACCCAAAATATTTGTTATAATGCTAATTTAACTTGTGTTGTAAATATAGGTTGGCTGTTACCGACGGCACAATCCCACCCCAGACGCCTCTCATTCATCCGAAGTCTGGCACATTAGAGAAACACCAGTCTTTACCCAAGACTCCACATCACAGCCCCCCTACCGCCCACCGTCAGGTTTCCAGCGAATACAGATATTCCCACGACCGGATTAATCACTTCCAGCTGACCCGCGCACACTCCCAACAGCCTGCCACACGCGGCAACACGGTGTGGCAGCTCTACGAGTGGCAAAAGCGACAGCAGTTTCGTCATGGCAGCCCCACCGCCCCCATATACACTCCAGCTCCAGACTACTCTACTGCCGTGTCTTCCACCAGGGTCAACTCGGACATCTCCCGCTCCGTCTCTGTCCCTCCCACCCTGGCGGATAATATACCTCCACCTGGGCCCAAGCTGATGTCTCCTCGCAGACCCCACACGCCCTCTGGTCGTGTTACGGTTAAGCCTCTGGAGGACAGGCCCGCTGTGGAGGTCCCGCCCTCAAACTCGCCTCGTCGGTCTCACTCCTATAAGGTCAGCTGACCTCACACCGCCCACATTCTTATTCATTGGGTGTAGGTAGACTGCGAGTGTCAGCAGTAAAGCTTATGAATGAATTATGTTGAATTATGAAAGCCTTACGTTAAACAATGTATAAAGCAACGTAATACATTACACTGCAGGAAAAAGTCAGTGTTTTTGTCTGGCTAGTGGATTACTGTTTATATGAGTAGTAGTGCAACAGTGTAACTTAAGCACATACTGTAAAACTAATGGTAATAATGGTAACAAGTGCTTTACATAGTGAAATGTGGTCATTGTTCTGCAGTCAACCACAATAGAGCGACGCTCAGTGCCTCTATCTGGCTACATCACACAGACAGTCAGTGTGCCCAGCCTTCATGGAAAAACAGTAAGTCATTTATTCCACACTGGTTTCTTCTCTGGGAAACAAAAGTGTTTAGTGATTATAAATGACTTAATGTTAGACCTGAATTAAAAAAAATGTTATTTGTTTGTCTGTTGTTAAGTTAATAACTCTGCTTTTCTGAACAAGACTTAACTTTCTTAATCAGTATTTGTGCATAAAAAATTAAATTACCTTCTTCTCGATTTTCTGTGTTTTAAATAATACTTAATTTACATAAAACTGAATTCAGAATATATTCTCTGAAACATGTCTTACGCAGGTTTTCTTAAAACATACATTTATTGTTTCAAAAACGTTGCGATATTGTTACGGCAAAACAAAAAATATGAAGACAGAAATACTGATTAAGACCGTAACAAGAACGACACTGCTAAACTTCCAGGATAAGCTTATTTTCTGGTTATCTATTGTTTATATTAACCAATCAGAATGATTCTGTTCTGTTGGCGCAGCCAATCCTCTTGTATTCATGGCAGAAACAGGAAGTAAATGATCTTATCACATAATTCTTTCTCTGTCCTGATCAAACCTGTGCTCCAGCCGGAGGAGCTCACCCTTCTCCTCATCCAGTTACGGAGACACCAGGCCATGATGGCGGGTGTGCGCAACGATGCGCTGGCCCACCTCCAGCAGTTGTCTCGGGCGAAGGTCAGGACTTGTCCTGCCCTGCTGGCACATGTAGTCAGACTCTGCTGCTGTCATTGACCTGCCTGGCTCTCTGTGGCTCCAGTGTTATATGATGCTCTCTGTATCATAGTAGCATAGCATGGCACGCTAGGAGCTTTATCTGGCTGTCCTACCATTGCCTTTTGCATACTACGTTAGTATGCTCTATTGTTTGCTCAAAATGTGCTTGCATGAAACAGGTGTAGGAGTGTTTAGTCCTGATAAAGTTGTGTAAATGACTGATTAGTTACGGAACTACTGATAATCATCATCAAAATTAACATCATTGTCAATGTGCTTTGTTAATGGCAGCAGTACTGTGTGTGCAGGAATGTTCTGTAGCCTGTTGTGTTAGACTGAATGTGATTGCATTGATCAAATGCTTTGGCATCGGTGACTGAAGCTATACGAATACAATGTGTGTGTATATGTCGTTCTGTTAATTATCACAGACAGTATATGTAAATGATCAGGATGTATGTTTACAGTAACAATCACTGTATTGACTGGCAGGCCTCTATTTTAGCTGTTTATGAGTCATGACATCAAATAAACCACAGCTTACAGTTTTCCTAATTAGCAATTAATTAATTAGCAAAAAACATAAAAAATGTTCAATTGAAATTTCTAGGAACGTTCAAAACATCCAGTTTTTAGATGTTGCATTAATGTTATTGCTTGGTTATTGGAACATTATTTTAACTTTATAATTATTTTTTGGGTTGGTGCTGAAGCGCGAGGCATAAGTTTGCAAACTGGGTTGCAGCTATAGTCTAAATCGAGGAGTCATACACAAATAATGTCTCTCCTTCCTGTTGCAGGCAGATGACACATACGTGCATTTGAAGAAGGATCTAGAATATTTGGATCTGAAGGTGGGGCCTCTCATTGTCTGTCTCCTCTATGTTTCTTTCTTCCTCTTTCCACTGTCTTCTGTACCTCTTGTACTAACACACTAATGCGACAAAGGAGCCTCACTCAGGCCGAGGAATCCAGAAAGTTGCTTTTTTTAAACAAAAACATTCAGTGTGTCACATAAGTAATTGTTAGCATTTTGTGGGCTGTTTAGCAATTATGTAGTCTAGAATATCATTGATAATGGTCATAATGATGATCCAATCAAGGGCTGGTTCTCCTGACTATAATTGTTTATCTCCATTTGCCACAGATGAAAAGTATAGAGCCCTTGATCCTTATGGTTCACAGTGTGTTACAAACCTGCGGTGCGGGGGGGTTGAGATCGCTCTGGAACGTAAGCGCTGCGTCCAGACTCTGCATTTCCATTGCTTAACGTGGTGCACATACAGTAGCTTTATGTTGGCACAAGGCTGGCCCCTGCACGTGTATCCTCCCTGCTCTTTGTGGGTGATATGTTGTGATCTGGGTATGTGTGGTTGGGTCAGTGAGTTGGCAGGACCAGGTAGACAGACACAGCACATGTGAATTGAACAGGCATCATTTAGCCAGCCGATTTCTCTCTTTTTGTTTATAAATCTATGTATTGTACGATTTGTTAATCTATATGCTAAAAGTCTTTCTCCTTTTGTCATCAGTGATGTCAATGTATAAATGTGCGACTGCCGTGAACGTATATGTTTTTAGAGCAACATCCCAGCTAACATTTTTAAGTTGTAAGAATGTTTCCCTAATGCTTTTACATTTACATTAATGCATTTGGCAGACACTTTTATCCAAAGCGACTTACATGGCATTATACTATACATTGTATAGTATAATGTATAGTATAGTACTATACACTGTTTCTGATTATGTGCAATCCCTGGGATCGAACCCATTACCTTGGTGTTGTTAACACCATGCTCTAACCACTGAGCTACAGAAAAGCATGTAGCTTTATAATGAGGTAACAAAAACATTAAAAATGTAATTAAAAAAATCCCCTAACAACTTAAAAGTAACGTTTTTGATATGTGATATATAGCATAAAAATACCACTAACAGTACTGCATAAACATTTTTTGATAACTTAGAGAGAACATTAGCCAACATTCTGAGAACATTCTCTGTTAGTTGGAATAAGGCTTGTGTTGTTGTAGTGGTAAAATTTACTTTGGGGAGTTCAGTTCCAGCGTCGGGAAGCTACTGTGCAACTGTAGCCTGCCAAGCTACAAGCTAATTACAATGTAAAGTCATTCAACTACAGACAAGCCTGAGAGCATTAAAGTTATATAAGGGGGCAATATCTTTTAATACTATCAGATTATATGTGCTTGGGCTTCTTTTATGAGTTCACCATGCAGTTTTATTTAAACATCGCATTCATGTCCCACAGCTATATTCTGTTGGCATGAGGATTGTGAGACTCCATCCTGCCCTTGAGCCCCTACATGTATGCATCCTAAATGTTAAGAGGAGCACTGCCTTAAAGCTTCTCGCATTGAGCCTTCTGTGACTCTCACAGTCTTCATTGTACATGGCTGGTCTTCCTTCAATAGTGTTGAATAAGATGTGTGTGTGTCTTTGGAGCACTGACTCATGGACGTCTTTCTGTGAATTGCCCCACAGGTCAGTGGAGCAGAAACCCTGAAAGCACGGCCGACCAAACCAGTGAAGGTGGCGGAAAGTGACGTCGATGTGAGTATGGAGAACCAGAACAACATTGTGTGGTTTATCCCATGATCTCTTATCTAATTCAAGTTCTTTTATTCATATAGCACATGTAAAAACAGCCCCAAAACTGGCCAAAGAGGTGTACAGAAAGCCACAATAAAAATATTAAACACATAAAACAGAGAGAGGTAGCATTCAAAAGACAAAACTGAATCTCTTGTTTATGATGTGTGTTATAGTTTCATGTTTCTATTGTCATTTACATTTATGCATTTGGCAGACGCTTTTATGAAACAAACCCACAGCCTACTGCTAACGCAATGGCCTACCAATTGAGCTACAAGTTTTCTTGTTGTCAGTTGAAATAAAGCTCTGTGTCCCACTGCCAGGTGACACTGAGTCGACTGTGTGAACAGGACAAAATCCTGCAGGAGCTTGAGCTCAGACTCAGTGGACTGAAGGACGATAAGGTGAGGCTGATGTTAAAGAGAAGAACTCCAGGCTTAGGCATTCATTGTGGTTTTGTTGTCATGTATAAACTCGAGTGTTTTTCTTTTTAGGATAAGCTGGAGTCTGTTCTGGATGTGTCTCACCAGCAGATGGAGCAGTACCGGGATCAGGCTGCCCACGCTGAGAAGATCGCATACCAGCAGCGCCTCCTTCAGGAGGACCTGGTCCACATTCGAGCAGACATTTATAGAGTGGCAACGGTGAGTGTTTTTGGTGGATGCGCGTGTAAATACTCATGTGAAGTATTTGGGTAGGATCGTTTTTTTAAGAAAACTGGGGCAGAAATGACACATTGTAGCTGTAATAATGTGATATATTCACAGTATGTGTTTTAATAATGTATAATGTCGTGGTGTATCATTTGTGTGTGATGCAGGAGATGGAAAAAGCATGGGAGGAGTACAGCAGACTGGAGCAGTCAGTGGAACAGCTGAGGAACGTTCTGCAAGCTCGGATGAATAACTGTCCTTCATCTCAGGTCTCTCTCTCTTTAGTTTTTTCTCTAATCCTTCATGTTCCTGAGGTTTTAGAGATGTGTTTGCTAACACGTGCTGCAGGTTTTAACTAACATGAGATATGAAGATTTTTAAACTGACTGGCTTTAACTAACATGAGATATGAAGATTTTTAAACTGACTGGCTTTAACTAACATGAGATATGAAGATTTTTAAACTGACTGGCTGTATGAGTATGTGTGTGTGTACTTGTTTTTCCACCATTATGTGGATGGTTGAAAGTCACACACAACTACATTGTGGGAACCAGCAAGCAGCCCCCATGAGGAAATTGATTATTAAACATACTAAATGATGCTCTTTTTAAATGTAAAAAAAAAGGTGTTTGTGAGGGTTAGGTTTAGTGGTAGGGTGAGGGTATGTCGGAGTATATGTACAGTATAAAAGCCATTACATCTATAGAAAGCCCCCACAAAGCATAGAAACGTAACGTGTCCACATGTGTGCATGCAGGAGAAGACTCAGTTGAGGAGGGAGCTCTGGAGAATTGAGGATGTGATGACTGGACTTAGTTCCACCAAAGAAACCTTCAAAATTACTATAGACTCTGTGAAAAACCCAGGTATGGATTACACTCAGCAGAATCAAATTTAACTTAAGTGACACATTTTTTTGAATGAAAATCGTTTAAATCGGATGTAATGATGTGATCGGAGCACTTTCATATCCATGTGAATGTTTGTGTCCAGAGAGAAAACTTGTGCCTTCAGTGACAGAATCAACAGTGCCTTCCCGATGCATGACCCCAGCAGCAGCTGAGGTATGGTCACCCCAACGAAGTCTTACCTCCAGTCCATTATCACTGCCGCTGGACAATGAAGCTACCCTTCAGCATTCTGTGCCAAAATGGGTATGTGGACTCCTATTTACATTTTTATCCACGCTTTTATCCAAAAGCACAATTGCATTATACCATACATTGATTTTTACTATGTGCAATCCCTGGGATCGAACCCATGACCTTGGTGTTGTTAACGCTATGCTCTAACCACTGAGCTACAGGAAAGCGCCTGTATTTGCTAAAATGAGTAATAATAATCTAAATAACTAATTAGCTAACAGTAATGAGTCATTTGCTTAAGTGCCTAATATTGTATTTCAGGAAGACGACTATGCTCCGCCCAGGCCACCTTTGCCCCTCCTCTATGATGAGGACACACCCCCTGTGGTCCCTCCCCTGCCTAAAGAAGCATCGGTCATCAGACACACTTCAGTACGCGGCCTCAAGCGTCAGTCTGACGAGAGGAAACGTGACAGAGAAAGCAGCTGTGTAAACGGAGACTGCAGGGTAATTTCAACTCACTCAAGTAAAGCCTGTTTTTACTGCACAGTCAATTTTATTGTCATGATTTTTTTTTGAAGGCAGGCCCGGTTAAACAACTCTCGAACGTCGCTCTAATTTATCTGTTGTTGAATAGTTGTTGTTTTTTTCTGTGTGAGATCTAAGCTGGTCATAATGACACAAAATTAATTTTAAGGCCAATTTGATTCTTTCATTGCAATTGTGTGATTGAGTATTCAGATAAATACGCTAAAATGTTTGCACTTAAGGTGGAGCTGCGATCCTACCTGAGTGAACCAGAGCTTCCAGGAAGTGTCCACGGATCAGATCAGGTGGACCCTGGATACCTGACTCTCCAAAGGAGAGGTACGAAATTTGATGACCCGTACGTGTAATTTGATTCCTTTAAAAAGCAAAAAATTAAATATTACTCCAGGTTTATTCTGTCTCTATATAACATAATTTATGGCTAAAGATGGCACCTTACTGATCACACAGTTTTCATGATCATTTAGGTCTGTCAGGCTCCTCCTCCAGGATAAACCACTCCAGCAGTGTAACTTCCTGCTCAGTCAGGAGAGGAAATTCAGCGTTACCCACAATGGTGAGCAACATGTGTCTAGAGCAATTAGGACTTCAGAAAATACTGTTACTTCTTATCTTGCCTAAGTCTAAAATTCACAATGCAAATGTAACACCACGAAAGTTTAACAACTTAAAAACAAATTTTAATAAAAAATATTCACCCTTCCAGTCCAGTATCTATTTATCTTCGCAACAACACAGCAGGGGCGCCGCTCGCAATTTTGGGCCCTATGACAAAATATGAGGTTGGGCCCCCCTAGTAGTGTTATTACTAATAAAGCAGATCTCTGGCCATTAGAATTGTCCTAACTTTCCCCCCCTTAGCGGCGCCCCTGCAACACAGTACAATATTTAATGCCCCCTTCATTTTAAAATCTTGGTGTGCATTGTTTTCCAGAAAATTCTGACATGAAAATTCTGTCTGAATAACTTTTGAGGATGCTATAAGCTAGATGTTTTTATCTTCCAATAGCTGCATATACTGAAAATAATAACATATTAATATTAGTCATGTGACGTCTCTCTCTCTTTTTGTTATGTAGGAAAGACCAAAGAGTGCCTTGGAGCGGCTGTGTTCAGGAGATTCTCAGCCTGATCACCTGCCACAGAGAGTGAGGATGAGTGTGGAGGAACAGCTGGAGAGGATGAAAAGGCACCAGAGAGCTTTAGTTCATGATCGCAAACGTAACTTGAGTCAGGGAGAGCGACAGTCCATCGTCTCCCGCACCTCCGGTCGGCCTGTAAGCTCTGATCCGGGATCAGTACGTTACTCCCTAAACAATAAACACAGAGACCCTCGCTTTGCCCCTTCCCAATAAGGCCATAAGACACAGAGAGCTAACATGCTAATACAACTTTGCCCAAAAAATTAAGCACAGCTTACTAATAAAGGACCATGGGTAGGCCATGCTGCAGACTTTAGGATTGGCCAGAATGTCTGTGTGTCAGTATTGCAGCTGTGAACAGACATAGTGTCCTGCACTGGTCCACTGGACTGGACCTTGCTTCACCTGCAGACTTGTGAATATATTGTAATGTGAGGAGAGAAGAATAATACTTTCCCTGACTGCCTTTCCGGTCTCTCGCAACGGATTTAAAAAAGATTTTTTTTAAGTTAACTTAAACGTTAATTCACTTAATTATTTATTGAATAATCTGGATATATTTTCTGAGATAATTTGTAAAGCTATATTTTATATGAACATAATATGGTAAAAAGAAATGAGTTTATTGCCTCTATTAACAACAAATTGTTAATTATTGCATAGGTGCTGTAAGCGAGCCAGGTTTAGCCCCTCAGTTAGACACGCCCCCTTTTCCAAAACCCCACCCTCCAAAGATATGCATGCACAGTGTTCTGGAATGACAAACTGATAAACTGATGTCTCGACTTCCTGCTTCACATAAACTGTATATAAGCTGTGCTGTGATAGTACAAAATGGTTTACTGGCAGAAGTTTCTTAGTCTTCTGATTGGACGAACATAAACGGTGACCCTTTCTGTGAAATCCAGGCTCATAAATCTAATTTTAAGATTAAGAGCATAAAGTTTTGATTTCAGTCATGAATTGTACTATGATTTCAATCTTTGACATGATCTTAGTCAATATTAAAGATAAGAAGGTTATATATTTACATGAGGAATGTTTACATTATGTATGATGATTTCATGTAGAAAACACAACTAGCTGGATTTTTACAGACAGGTGCACAAATATAACCCATCTTTTACAGAGCTTTCAAACTGTTTACACTGGGAAAAGCGCTATAGACATAAAACTGAATTGACAGTCTTGTGTGATAATTCCATGACCAGTTAATATGGAGATTTCCCCAAATGCCATTTTTAAAACAGATCGCTTACAGCACTTTTAACTGGTTTTAAAGATATTTTTGTGTGCAATCATCCTAAATCATCACATTTAGCAGAATAAATCAGTCAAGTGCCTCTTCATTCAAACCTCTGTTTCTATATCAGAGCGTCCTGCTTCAGCTGAAATACCCCGATTTAAAATGTATTACCGTTAAAATAATAACTATTGCTCAAAATCTGGTAAAGCTTTTCTGATTGGTTGTGAGAACTTGCTTTCATTTATTGAAATGCAATTAATTGCACTTGTTTAAACCATGTGTTATTACTAATCAGGTTTTAAGTGCTAATGTAAAATCACATTCAGGATTCACTGATTATAAATGTGAACGCTAAAAGGTTTGGCCCAACCATTACACATAACACATTTCAGTTCATCCATAATCAGGGTGATCAGTGTGTTAAGCAGATGCTTACCAATATTTTGGCTATAATTGCTCATAAATCACCTTTGTCTTTTTAAAATGATGCTGCTTTCAGGGTTTTTTCTGTTTCTTAGTCATTCACTTACACTGACATCCCAAAGCACGTTTGGTTCAATGATTGATTATATCAATCTTTTCAATTTCCATTTAGCAAATAAAATCCCAATCAAGCAATTAATTCAACTGAAAACCAATATAATATTCACTTCAAAGTTAGACAACAGCAATAGAACCGCTCTGAGTGAAGCAGATAATCACATTGCCCACCACTGAGTCATGTGACAGCTAATACCATTAAGTATTTTGTTTGTAAGTCACTTATAACTCGGTGTAACTAGAACAATTTATAAACTAAAACAACTTAGTCATGCATTTCTGTATAAATTATGGTCATTTTTGTCCTTTCTCTAATAGCTGCTAATACGAAATCTCAAAACTATTAACCATAGTTGGTTAAAGTGTGAATATTATCAATTAATAACCCCCACACACACAAGCTCATTATGTTCACCAGCATCTTCATCACTGTTAACTTGTTGACTAGTAGTCAGTAGTCAGTGAGAGTATTTGTATGTTCTAATGAATTGAATCATCAAGTACAAGAGAAGCTTTGATACAAGTAGAATACTGTAATATAATATTGTTATTTACATCAGTACACTAACGTCATAGTCACCTGATATTTTTCACGTTTTCTAATGTTGAGTTTGCACTTCAGGCACAAATAAAACAAGAATCTGTCAAAATATCTTGTTTTTTATTGCAATGTGACCATGTGTTTGCAAATGTATCTCTGACACTTGAGTTACACCGTTCCTACTGAGTACATGTCTATGCGTGGGGAGAAATGGTATTGCACAATTGTGTGGGTTAATTTTGCACTTTTGAAAACTGTTTATGCATAAGTGTGTTTGTGAGACTACAATTTTTTTTTCAAGTCAGCATGTTGTAATTTGGTGTCAGTTTGATTATTTGTATTAATGTATAATTATCTAATGCCCATACATACATAACTCTGTCCACAACAGTGCAGGGGAAACTACTAAAGCAGAGACAATCTTTGCCAACGTTGTACCGAAAATGGACTTTGGATTTTGACTCCTCTGCCTCTGATTGGCTCATACACTTCCAAATCCTAACCATAGCAGGGAGAAACAGGGAAGTAGTTATTTCACAGGCAGTCAAAATTTGATACTACACCGGCTAATAAAAAATATTTTCCAAAACCTGTTAAGAAGGGAAATCTTACAGTTTATATAAGTTGTTCTTACAATTTATAGTTTACAATTTTTATCAGTTCTCTTAATCACTTGTGTGTGATTTTACAAATGTAAACATTTGTAATAGAAAAGATATATTGTCTAATCCATACATTTTAAATCCAGCATCAAGGCTAATATTCCAAGAAATAATGCTAGATGTTGCCTAAATACCTGGATGTTGTTTGTTAACATGCCAACAAAGCCATTTATTTGCAGCATATAAAACATACAGTGCAGGGGCAGGAAAAACAGCGGCCTGCATCGGATGAGTGACTGAGGGTTCGAGCCAGGCCAGTGAAAAAACAAGAGATGGACCTTGTGGGCTTTTAAGTGTAATATTATCTGACAGGTACATTCTGAAGTCTTCAGTGATGTTTGTTAATTAACTGCTTATATGCTTTAAAACCCCAAAACATCAGATTACCTGATTGGCTGGACTCGGCCCTCTACCCCACTTCAGCTTTCCATACCACAGAAGGTGCCTGTCCCAAAGCCACTCCTGTTCATGGAGTTGGATGAAGGCCTAAGTCATGAAGATGAGGCCCGTACTCAAACCCTAGCAAACATAAGTCTTCTGTCTAGGTCATGGTATGCTAGTAAAAGGAGAACTCATCAGATGTGAACAGATGTATTTACTGTAGACGGACAGACTTCTGATCTTTCTTCTTCATCATGGCATTTCAGCATGAGGTCTATGGCACAGTCTGTAGATGCAGGGCAGGTAGATTCAGTAATTTGGATAATGTTCCTCTGCAGCAGGAGAGAATCATAAGTGTGCCTCATGCTCTGGCCATAGAGGCTTCCATCAGGAGGAAGCAGGTCGCAGGTGAGAGCATAATACAGCATCTCTTATACAATGAATGAGAATATTTAATATATCTTTACCATTACTTAAGTAAACTGATGTTTTCTTTTGCTGTTAAAGCCATGTCTGAGAACTAAAACACCTTTTTATCTAAACATGCTGATGCAAATTTTGCATGCCACTAATTTGGTCACAAATGATGTAAGATACTTTTCAGTGTTGTGTAACGAAAACCTGTTTATACTGAAATTAATTTAAATTGAAGTATCTTAATAAAGCCATAATCTTGGTGTTACTTCATGACATATAACAGCTATAAATATTATCGGAATAAACATAAAGCCATTACAAATCTTTTGTCCTATTAAAAGCTCAACTGATTTTTGTAATAGTCATCCATAAATGATCTTAGGACACTTAAATACTCTTATTTTTAGTTGCCTTTATCTATATTGTCTGTAATTCCATATTTGCTATTTTATGTTTTACACACTTAAAATATCTTATCACTGAACATTTTATACTTTATTGATATCATGTATTTCACATCTTTAATAAACACTACTGACATTTTTTTGTCTGCAGATTCTCTTCGTTTCTCAACTTGATCATTATTAATCTATACTGCCTAAAAGGAACAGCTTATCCATACGTACAGATTCTGTCATGTAATCACCCTCCGTTATTTAAACTCATACTGGCAAGTAGAGCGAGGCATATTTTACAGTTGAACTTTGGTTTGATTTGGGGAACAGAAACAGTCTCTCAGTGACTTAAGGCCAAGCAAGTCCAATAAACTTGGTACAGACATAGCGACGTTTAAAAAAAAATCGTTTAGGAGCTCAAGAGATTATATCCAATCTGAACATTACAAACATGTTTCCATTCCATTTATGTAGATTTTACAAATGTCATTTTAAAAGTCTTTTTCTTGTCTTCCTTTGAGTCTTTGTTCTGATTCTGTTCCTGTGTTTTGGGCTCTGTGTGAGATGAAAGGGTTTTCTCGTCCTTCTGCTGTTCAACTGGTTGCTCAGGGGTCTTTTCTGAAATGGCTGACTCTGATGCTGCAGCGCTCTGACTCTCAGCTGGCGGGTCGGGCTGCAAGAGAAATTGACAAGGAGATTCATGCAAATGTTTGATGTTTCTGTATCTGCTCTTGTTTTCTGAATGTTCATCAGTTGCATATTTCATAGTTGTAGTCAAAGCTGCCTGGAAATCATTTCAAGTCTCTAAGGCTAGTTTGATTTAATGAAACATAAATCTGATACAAACCAACTAATCTTATTAAAATGAAAACCATTATCAGTGTTATCCCAACCCACTGTAAGTACCTCACTGAACCCCAGACCACAGTGCCTTCTGTTCTTCCCTGACAGCTTCCCATCCAGACCCTGCTGATACTGGTGCTCAAGTGCCTCATTAATCTGCTCATCTTCTGCCCCTGGAGAAAAAGGTAATCACATAAAATGTAAGTATTTGTTTTTAAAGTGAACTGTTTAGCAGTAAAATGATGAGTTAAGCTAGTTGTTCTATATTTTTAACGTCATTACAGCCTTAGTCTTATGAGTACAATACACTACATAACATTAATGGTAGCTGGTAAATAGCTGAAAATTTAATGTCTGGGGATTCCCCAGGCAACCATTGATTTTCAAGTGTCTTAAGCACAATGGAAGTCGCTCTTGCTCTTTGACCTGTCAGGCATTCGAATCTGGCAGCAACTCTTTATTTCTGCCTTACAGACAACGGCTGCCACATACCGTTATTGTGTACTCACCAGTGCGAACATGTGATGTTGATTTGTGATCCCCAATAACAAGGCGTCCAGTGCGCTCTTTCTGTTCATGAAAACATATTTAAACTCCAGATTATTTAAATAACTACGGTTGCCTCACATTTACCAGTGAATCGTCATTACTTTTCCAGTCACTTGTGATTACCATATCGGGATTTATTAAAAAACAGTGATTTCTTTTACGAAAAGCTATTTCTTGCTGTTTAAATATTTCTGAGCAAACTTTAAAACATTTTTGTCTCCATCCATTGTGATTTCCAGGCCATTGTGATTTCCATGCCTGGAAATCACAATTTTAAAACATGTTTTAAATGTTATAAAGAATTAATATTTTAAATTCTAGATTTTCCATGATTGTGGTAAATTTGATATAGAGAAGATATAGATATCAAGAAGCAGCGAACACATACAGTTCAATACAAGTCAAATGTACCTTTCCTGCTCCCATCAGCCTCAAAAACTTCTGTTTCCTTTCATTTGTCCCCAAATCTGCGGATGCCCATTGCGTGGACCCTGTCTGCACATAAGCTTCACATAAGATTCAACTGAGCCATTCGTATTTTGCATGAATGTATCTAGATTTATCATTCACGTCATACATGTCATGTTTACTTCATCTGTCACTGCAGAAGAAACCCTTATCAACAATTGTTTTGTACTGAGGTATCTAGTTACCGTAGTTAATTTCTCATAAAGCAATAACGTACCACAAAAACCAAAGAGTGCCCACGTAAAATGTTATTATAAGTGTGCCGTAATAACGTTCTACTAACATTAAAAAACAATTATCAGCAATACTGCTAACAGTATGCTAACACTGTTGGTCCGGCTTGGTGTAAGATTACTGTAGTTTATTCAAATATGCAGAATGTTGAAAGCCACATACTTCGTCTGGAGATGCAGGTCGTTTTGTACCTTTACAGCTTTCGTTTGAAGAACTCATTTTTAAAAGATTTTAAACTACAGTGGTCAAACAAACATTGCAGTTGCCTACACAAGCGTCTGGTTAGCAGCTAACTCACTATCATGACGCTCGGATCCGCTTAACGCATCATGGGAGTTGTAGTTCCAATTCAAAAAAAGGTCTCGTTTTAATAGTCATATTCTGATGTTTAATAGTCTGCCGTATACATAAGTGCATGTTTTCTAAAATTGCAGACCGATTTTGGTCTTCAAATATAAGAGATTTAAGGTATTTAAAGCCACGATGTCTGTCGCATTGTAAGACAGATGTTCGGCATTGTTGAAAACTGTTTAGGACTTTTGAGGTAAATTGAGTGTGTAGATATGTACCACATTATTGCTTTTTCCAACCTGATTACACACAGTTAACTAATAAAACATATAATCTTTAAATTCTACTGATGTGTACATTCTATCAATCACATTTTAATTATTACTATAAATATTTTAGTATTTAGTATTTGGCATTAGTATATTTGGCTTAGTATTTGCGTTATTGGACTGTATGTCGCTTTGGATAAAAACATTTGCCAAATGCAGAAATATAAATGTAAAATATTGAATTTCTCTGAAAGTATTTAAATGTGGAATGGGCAGAGCTTGGAGTGAAACATACTCTGTTTTTCTCTCTCAGTGAGTTTATATAAACCCATGAGCTTGTGGGCAGTCTCAGTTTCACAGTTTCATCGGGAGAGATCCACACTGCATGAGCATATACTAACATCCGTCTGTGTTACTGGGACTTGCTTTTCTTCACCCAAAACCAGCATCGTTTTAGCGCACCTATAACATCTTTAAACAGCAGGATATCCAAAAGCCATGGCTGTGACCGGCTGCTCTCAGTGTATTAAATATATGCTCTTTTTCTTAAACTTCATTTTGTGGGTGAGTTTCTCAAATTTAAGTATAATTTACATGTGTTGCCATAATTATTTTATTTTTTTGCAAAATGTTCATTAAACTACAACTTTGCTTTAATTACTAAAATTGACTATGTTATTTTATTATTAGTAGTAGTGATGATATTACATCATGTATGACGTTTGATATTTGTAAACTGTAATCAGTATTTAAAGTCAGTTATTTAATATCATCTGGGTCACTGGTTTTAGTCAGTGGTTTCATCATTAAGGAGAATAACTGAGGTAAAATCACTGTTAGATCACAGGATTTTGTTTCTGTTTTTTTGTCGTTAAAGTTATTTATTTCAGGTATGACAACAGTATATGTTCCCTCTGCACTAAAAACATTGTACTTCAATTGGTAATCACATCCAATTAAAGTACAACATCACTGAATCAACCGGAATGCATTAGATTATGCCAATATAAACAGTAGAAACAGTAGGAATAGCTCTTTAAGGTAACAATTGTAGGTTTTCAGAATAAATGAATGCTATAGATACTGTTTTCATGCATGATACTTTCTATAACATACATCGGGCTGCAAGAGAAATTGACAGGAGATTCAAGCAAATGTTTGATGTTTCTGTGTCTGCTCTTGTTTTCTGAATGTTCATCAGCTGCATATTTCGTAGTTGTAGTCAAAGCTGCCTGGAAATAATAATTAATAATAAAGTCTCTAAGGCTAGTTTGATTAAATTAAACATACATCTGATGCAAACCAACTAATCTTATTAAAATGAAAACCATTATCAGTGTTATCCCAACCCACTGTAATAAGTACCTCACTGAATCCCAGACCACAGTGAGTTCGCGTGATATTTTCTATAACATACGTTATAACATATGTTATAGAACATAACATATATTATAACATATGTTATAACATAACATTTCTCTCTCATGCGGGTTCTCATACGTGAAGAGAATGGGCGCCTCTGGCTCCACCATCTCCCGAGTGAGGACTCACTGTGGTTTATGCTGTATTTTTACACTGTCTATAATTATGTGTTTAAGGAACATGCATATGCTATAAAAGAACTGAGGAAAATAACGGAGAGAAAGAGAGAAAGGATCAGTTA
>JAZGTJ010004010.1:0-32633 GCA_036877575.1 Botia almorhae
TTCTTCTCCAGAAAATTTAATTCCACTCAACAGCGACCACTTCTCGATCGTACACTTTTTGTCTTGCCTCCGTGACAGATAACTTACCAATCATATTATTAATATTAATATGATAAGCAGGTGTGCTATGATAAGCTGCTTGAAGATAATGAAGAAAACACCAGCCCACACACACACACAACTCCCAGATATCCAAACTATGAATGACATCATGGTGGTCTTTATGTGTGGCCTTCATTTAATCATCAATATGGTCATTCCATCATAACTTACTGGCAGCTGAAAACTGGAGTCCAACTCAACTGCTCTGGCCGAAGCAGAGGTCAACAGAAGGCCATTCTGTTTATCAACACATTTTATGTCAGTTTTACAGATTTGCAGAATTTCCGCCTTTTTCATTACCCACAAAAACACCCCTAAACCACAGGCTTTAATATGCAGTTATAAAGCCGATTATTCCTTATTTTGCCAAAGCTACAAAAGCATCCTTCAGGAGCGTTAACAGACACTGACCAAATCTCCATTCTTATCCTTTCTCACCCACACACAAAAACTGGAATGAATATAAATGCCCTCCTTCACTAACGCATCCGGTCTCTCAGGGTGCTATGCACCAATACACCTCTATAAATCTCTTGCTCTCGCGTTCCCTCGCTCTCTCTCTCTCTCTCCATTTATATGCCTTTCTCTCACTCATTATGGTCCTCAGTGAATTGTATTACAGTGCAGACAGTCAAATGGACACAGAAAAGCTTTTTCTAGCTGTGGTCCAAAACTTTGTGAGCTACTTCACTGCCTCTTTGTGTAGCTCCCTTCTAAGACGCAGCTGATTATACAGGTTATTCCAATACCAGTTTAACATTTGCACATCGCTAAGCTAACGCAAGACTCTAATAAGCACAAACAATATATAGCTCATGCAACAAGTTCATTTTAATTCCATCATGATTTTTCATATTATTTTTAAATGCATATATATTTACGTATAATCAATGTTTTGTTAGCCGCCATCATGGCTGAATTGGTTAACGCTGATATTACCGCAAAGCATTCTGGGAGTTTGAACAGCAGAATGCAACAGAAAAAAAGATGCAGAACATTTATTGTAATGTGTATATGAACAGCCCCTTCGATTTTGGCCAAAAAGACAAATCTGCTGTCTACGTAGGCATCTCACTAGATTTTATAACACATCCTTTCTCTTTGAATGGACTTTTCTTCCAGTAAGGTTTGTGATGTGGCTTTAAAGGGCTTTTATTGTATCTGGCTGGGCTTGATTCAGGATATGCTGTTATGAGACAATAAGAAAAAGGTCTAATGGGGTTTTGTGATCAGGGAGGAGGGTGAGAAATTAGATGATAGTGTAATTAGTGTGTGTGTGTGTGTGCGTGTTTTACATTGCTCATTATCTCCATCTCACTCTCCCACTGTATGTTCATTTTCGACACAGCTCTGAGAAGTTTCCAAATTAGCCTTGGGTAATTACGTTCCCTCAGATCCTTTAACATGAGATGCTGCCACAGACTAGGTAAAACAGAGCTGGATTTACATGGAATGATTGATGAAGACTGTTCCATATGATATTCCCGTTAAACAGTTATACCAGTAATCTTGATAGGCGGAAAGAATGCTATAAAAGATATAAAAAAAACATTTCTATAAGAGAGAGAGAGAGAGAAAAAGAGATTAAGAATGTTGGTGTATGATGCCCTCAAAGACGGATAATCCAGAGCTGTTACACAAATAAAACATTAATATTCATTCTGCAGTTTACGATAAAACAGAGAGAGAGAGAGAGAGAGAGAAAGGAGAGAGAGACTATGATCTTGACCACATTTCAACAATGTCTCTCTGACAGACATCAACAATTAATTTGGAAATCTGACATAAATGTTTAGAGTATGTTGTTGCATGTTATCTGTTTGTCTGTACGTTTGGATGATTGCCTGTTGGAATTTTGTAACAAAAACATGAGACGCAAATTCCCAAGGAAACAAGCAGCAATCACACACACACACACACACACACACATCCCTTGAGCAATCTCTATCCCAGCATATCTCCAAATCTGATGAAACCAGATCACAGGGGAATTATGGATTCATTCATTCTTCCTTTGTTGCTCACGGACAGACCTTAACATTCAGACAGTCAATCTCTTTTTCCTCTCCATCTCAGAATGACAGAAGCGAAGGAAAGAGAATCATTAAACCGGCCCTGTCGTGAAGCACGAACATGATATTAACACGCACAGAGACGAAATGAGCAAATGCTTTATTCATTCTTAGATTCCTTTTCCGTGTCGAGTGTTTCGGAAGAGCACGGGCGACACAGAGAGAGAAGACTGAGGTGAGAGAGAAACCAAAATTCCTCCCATGATCGTTAAATAATTTAGTGACACAGCTTGAGTGATCATTAGAGAAATGGAACAGAGTGGCTGGCAGAGAGGGGAGGGGGGAAGAGGGGGGAGGGCGAGGAGATTGCGGAGAGACAGGCACGAAGAAARAGAGGAAGGAAAAAAAATGGGTGTAATGGAGTGGAGGATCCTTCTCTGAGGTACAGAGAGAGAGAGAGAGAGAGAGAGAGAAGATGAAGGGAAATCTTGCTGTTTCAGAAGAAGTTTTCTTTTGTCCTCTTTGAACTGCCGGCATGTCTGAGGGGAACAGTGCGAGCGTGCGATCAGAGGGTTTCTTGAATTGAGCATCACATTATTCATTCTGATTTCTCTGTCCTTCCCGCAGCATTTGTGTTAGGATTAATTAATGCTGTATATACAGTATGTGCCAATAAACTTCAATGCAACTTTAATTGTGTGGAATATAAGCCAATCATGGTTGTTCTGTTCACAGCAGAAGCTACACCCAAAACCCATATTACTTTAGTTACATTATTATACTTTTTAAAGAAAATATGGATGTGACATACTGTTCCAGTGCAAAACGAGCGTATTATACTTGGTTGCCGGGGTGATATATGTTCAGAGTGGTTGATAGAGCTGTGCTATGCACTATAGCATTGTTAGGTGGTCTGGGAGGTTGACGGGGGGTGATTACTGGCACAAATCAAAAAGACTACCTGCCTTTACATTAAATTTATGTATCTGACAGATGCTTTTATCCGAAGCACCTTACAGTGCATTCAATGATACATTTCATCAGTACATGTGTTCCCTGGAAATCGAACCCACAACCTTTGCCCTACTAAAACAATGCTCTAACAACTGAGCTACAGGAACATATAAATGTAAAGTAAATGTAATAATTATATTGTGGCCTCTAGATAAAGTTCTGGTCCTTTGAATGCAGAGCTGTGAGAAAAATGTTGCTAGATTTGAACATTTTCTATGAGAAAATCACAAGTTTGATATATAATAACACAGCTTATTAACAAGCCTCATGATCTGAGATATCATTCATTTCTGTAGCACAAATTGACATGAACGGTATCTCATTCACGGGAGACAGAGAATATCTAGAGGTATATGAGAAATAATCTCATAGTTTTAACATCTCACAGAACTTCATTTGAAACACCAGCGAGTCTAGAACCATCACGAAGCTTTGAGGTCTCATGTGGCTCTCAAGAATGAGTCACCTCACCCGACCAGATCACAGCTGTGCCCTTGAGCTAAGAACGAAACCACAAGCTTCTCCATGGGGAATCTGGGTAATGACATATAGCCCTGCTTTTGACCCTCGGTAGATGTTTCTGTCCCAATATCTGTCACAGCAATGGTGCAGACGATCCAGTTTTAGACCAACCTGACATCTGCAGCCTAGATAAAATAAGGCACTGAAAAAAAAATTTTATGAAAGCTTTTATTTTGTATTCCACGCTTTTATTTTATATAGTATTGTTTAACCTGACGTTGCATTGGGTGTCCAGAAACACAATTCCAAAACACGTGCGCCATCCGTGAGGCAGAAATCACACCTGCGCCTTTGGTGGTAGAATTTGTAAGGATTTGTAATGTTACATAAAGTTCAACATGAGCACAAATACACGGCCCGGTGAAAATGAAAAGGTTTTGTGTGCGAGCAGTACAAGAAAATCGGTGATTGGCAAGCCAACCAGAAACCTTTAAACTTTATGCCTTTCTTTAAAGTTTTACTTTGAAATTGGAGCCTCGGAGCTCTATAAACTGTGACATGGAAGGACATGAACTTGTCTGTGCAGAAAGACAAGCGTTTATAGAATCAGTGACTAGAACGGTGAAATATCTATAGAGAAATATAGACTTAAACCAGATGCTTTCACTCCCTTATATTCAAGACAGTGAGGTGCATAAAAAGTGAATTTTAATGAAAAAAACAGTTAATGGTTTTTAACTGTAATAATACAGTATGTAATGTCTCGTCTAGCCTGCTTAGAAACTCTAGAATTAGAGTTCTATAACCAGTTCTTTGATCTACTTAAACCCATATCTAGTCTCAGCTTAATGCTTCAGTCAACACTACTGTGTTTTCAGTATAGTAAACATAATAATTTGAATTACAAAGTACCTCAATATTTGCCGTGAATGATGCAATCTGGATTTTCTTCAATCAGCACTGTACTTCAAACGGACAGTCTGGTTGTTGGACCAGCAGGTACGTCTTGGTTTGGATCTCAGGGGTTCTATTGGAGAGGCTGGTCTTGACTCCAGCACTGCTGATAGAACAGATATTCAACAGAAATATTCAGTAGGGGAGAGAACGGTGTAGATGCCCTTGTGGGGAATCCTCTCTGCTTTGAATAAAACAACACTTCTGAAGAGTACAGACAGAAAAAATCTTTATATTTACCATGTGCATGGACAGGAAATCTAGGTCATATCCCAGCCTGGAGATTCCCAAGACTGTTTATACTGTAGCTGTCTCTGTGTTTCTTCATAATGGAAGTTGTACCAACACGTTCCTTCATTTGTTCCCCAGAGGAAGCTAATTTGGTCTGAACGTGTACTTCCAGAACCACACACGTCCCTTGTGTATTTGACCTTCGCAACCTTTTGGAGCGAAATGCAAATTTCAAATCAGACAAACAAACTGAAAAAAACGCCAACCTGAGGAAGTAAAACATTTTTCATTTTAGGGTCACAGATAATGATGTCAAACCAGTTTTCCCATGACATCATGTCATGAGAGATGAACAGAGGTTTCTCTGCGGAAGACCAGAATAAGATCGGACCTATGAAGACCTCATGAGTTCTTCAACCCTCAGTAAACACTTCATCTAGACCTTAGCCTCTAGAATCTGGTCCTTCGCGTTTAGAAAGGTCTGTTTGATGTTATCTTTGACAGCCAAGAGGTGAGACGGCAAGCATGTGTGCGCGGCGTCTGTAGCTATCTGTCCTTCCAGGGTTTCTCTCTTGGTACTTATTAATATTTAATGTCGACGCCATACACCAGATGGTACCATTAAAAAAAGGACATCAATATTTGATGCAAACTCGCCCCAACATTCTACTCTCTCGTTCCTCACCTCTCTTTCTCACTCGCTCACAATGATGTACCTCGCGTTAGGCTGCCTCGATTGTTAGCGATCGCTTTTGTGTCCCACTGTGTTGCGTGTTTGTGTTGGTCATGAAATATTAAAGCTTTGATGATGGTTATGCCAGCGTTAGTGGAATAATTCACAGCCCCTATTGCAGTAATTTAGCCATAATCTGTGCTCTGCTGTGCAGATGGCTAATTTAAAACATTTATCAATGTTGTGCTTTGAATTTAAAGCTTTGCGGTGCAGGTTATGCCTCCTGCTTCTCGCATTTCCATCAGGAGTCCAATCAAAGGTGGAGCTCAGGAAAGAAGTCATTTGCATCTTCATTAATATGCATATACTCTGTTTTCAAACAAATTAAATCTGCTCCAACAGTTATTCTGTTCATAGCGGCATTTTATCCTGTAAAAAAGGATAAAAGCAATTAATCATTTATAGCTAAAGTGCTTAACATTTTTTTTAAATTAATATAAAGTAGAACTGCTCATTTATCAGAAGTTTTCTGTTTTTTTTTATAAGTTTGTTTCTTAAAAAAGGATTTTAACCGATTTAATTTCTAGAATGATTTATACAGTATCTTTAACAATTAAAAAGTTAGTACTTATGGTTAGTACAGTTTGTTAGTACTTATGGTTATGTTCAAACCACATAACCCAAGTATAACCAATAGTGGTTCCCAGCAAACACCAGTGATGTGTGTAGGTGTGGGTTTAATGTTGGAGTGCCAGAGAAGTACAGTCACAGTTCTCTAATGAGATACAAATGGAAAACATAAAGCTTTCAGAGTGACCGGATGGTACATTAGTGCATAGATTTTTTCCTCTTTCTCTCTAAGGGAAAAAACAGATGCAGTGTAAGGCAGGGTGGGGTTGTATGTAATCCTGGGCCAGTCTTACTATGGACCCATCGGGGGGCTTTAGTCAGCCAATTAGGAGACTTTTATGCTTTCACTAACCAATCACGGTTAAACAGCTTTGGAATGTGATGCCTTGATAAAACAACGAAACAGCAATAGACTTACAAATACAGGTCTGTGAAACTGACACATTTAGGTATTATAGCCTAAAGAGACGTTCTTTTAAATGACTTGAGGAAACAATGATGTCATAATAAGCATATGGAATTTGATTCCTTTCTCTTGATGTTTCAGACACTGCTCGAGCACGGAGAGAAGGGCGTTCGAGCAGACAGGGACAGGGTGTTACTACAAATTCACTACTTCCTGCATTCTGACTGCCAAACGCTGCAGTCTCATAGGAGGCAGAAACGCAGAATATGATCCTGATTCATTTAGACAGAAAGTGAGAGAGAGAGAGAGGTTTTATCGGGCCGAGTGTGAGCCAACAAGGCCCTCAACATCCTGTTGATGAACATTCTGATTCAGTGTAACTAATATCACTTCAACAAAAGCCAGTGAAACAAACAACAGCGAAAGAGTCGAGAGTGTCACCCTCAATTCTCTGTGATATTCTGCTCTCCTGATCAGCTTGGACTGCAATATAAATCTATGGGATTATTAATGTGTTTTATTAACCACTAAGATAAAAACATTCATTTAATCAATTTAAAGTAAAAGCACACATACCCTAACAAACCACTGGCCAATGCGATCCACTGTACATAACCTGTGTTTTGGCAGTACTGTGGATGCTGCAACCTTGATACTCAAGAGGCTAGTGGATTTTCCTTCCAGTGTCCAATAAACCAGATATTATTCTGGTAGCTATACACATATTGATAAGACCTGAATTGCTAGGCATGATTCTCTCAAATTACCTCAGCTACAACGTGTGCTTAATGTAGCAGATGAATACAAATATTTATCTGTCACTTCAGAAATTCACTGAGTGCTAAAATGAAGACATAAAGTGACTGACATGTTACATGTAAATCCTTAGACTTGTTAGTCGGGTTGGTTAATTATGGTGTTCACTAGCTTCCCTGTCTGGTTCTCTAATGAGTTGCAACAAGCCTCCAGTGTCGCATTGCATGCGTAATTATAATGAGTAATCACTAAACACGCGCAACATGTCACACATGATGTATATGTCACCCAGTTTTAGGTCTCTAATGGTGCATGTATTAAATTAAATGAACAGCTCATATAATTATCTTATGTTTATTATTTATGGCTTAAGATGGCACCAAGACATTCCACAATACAATAAACCTACACACACAGATATATATATACACTATACTGTATATGCACACACAAATATACAAATATACATGGAGAAACAAAACTGGGGTCATGTCAGAGTAATATGTTAATCCTACATTTAGATATAACCACTTAGTCTTGGTCTAAATGAACATAAACATACTGTATATTATAGCTCAGTGGTTAGAGCATGGCGTCACAACACCAAGGTTATGGGTTCGATTGCACATACTCAGAATCAACGTATAGTATAATGCAATGTAAGTCGCTTTAGATAAAAGCATCTGCCAAATGCATCAATGTTATATGTACAGCCCCTTGCTTATCTCCTAGAAATATTTTAAAAAGATGCAAGATCTTGCTCATATGCTCTTCATATGGCGCAATATTTCTGCCAGGAGCCTCACAGACACACAAAAAAATCACTGTACCATAGTTTTACGCTCTAAGAATGCTTGAAATGAGGAAGAATACTAGTGCACAAATGATGGACAGAAAACAGAATGAACTGAAATGAATACATGAGAATCTGGAGATTGACTTAAACCACAGTGCATTTTATTGGAAACGGCTCTTTAGAAGGGGCATGTTTATATTTTGTTTTGTACAAACACATTACGCTACCGATAAAAATTGAATCCGTGGAATTGAAAAACGAGCTGTCCTGGAATTGACTTTATTCTCGCGCTAATTAGAGACGGCGAACTTCAATCAAACCTGTTTTCTCTTGACAATCAGAAGTCGGCCAATCACAGCGCGAGGAGCGAGTTAATGCCATCGGGGCCCGCCGTTTCTCAATGCTTTAATTTGACAGATACACCAGCAATGCCTCAGGTCGTATATAACTTCATAAATCAATTTCTTTCTTCATTCGTTCCTGTTTAATGTATGTTCATCTGTCTATGGAAGCAGGGCAGCCACTCAGAAAAATGTGCTTCAAATAATCAATCTCTCTGTGGCTCTTAGATAAGCCTACACAAATGCATTGCATCGCAAACGACAGACAATAGAAGGTCTACAGTCTCTGTCAAACATACTGTATGAATTTAACAGAAAACAGATCAATAGTGTTGCCCTGATTTATATATTACACTTTACTATACTTATGTTTAAAAAAAATCAAAGCTCTGGAATACATCAGATTGCAAATGACTTGTTGTAATTTAAAAGGCTTCCAGGATCATGTAAATTTACTGTCTTCACCAAAAGTTAAATGACAAAATCACAGCCAAGTAGTGTATGAAAGTAAAGAGCAGAATTTTGAACCAATCTAAACGTAAATAACTCTCTCGCCTATGTAATACAGTCAGGTCACTGTCTAATACAGGCTAATAATATTATAAGAATCTCTGTGTGTGAAGTGACATTTAAAATGGCTCCCATACTCTAAACTGTCATCAAATATTTAATGGGAAAGAACACCACAAAGCCCTTCATATATTCTGGGCGACACAGATATCTAAGTGTACCCATTTGTTTACTGTACTGAATACATAACTATGACAATAATGAGATGTAACTATCTTATGATATAGAAACACATCACACAACTGTCTACGCAACCACACACACAAAAATAAGCAAAATAATTCAATACTTCAGCATGTACTTGGGTTCTGAGTCTGAGATATGTAAAAATGTTTTATTTCTGTACATTATTAATTGTTAACGCCTTTGTGTGTGGGCTTCAACAGAAGCAAAAGGAGTTTTTTTCCAGCTAACAACTTTAGGTTGTGAAAATGTTTTCCTAACATTCCCATTAAGTAACAAAAATGGTAATGTTATTTTGAAAGTTCTTAAAAAGTTCAAAACGTCCAGTTTTTTAGATGCTATAGCAACGATATTGTTTCTTAACAACTTAAGATTTTTTTATATATATATTATCATATATAACTTTAAAAAAGTTCTACTAAAGTTACTGCAAGAATGTTTTCTGATAACTTTAAGATAATTTTTAGAGAACATTAGCCAACATTCTGAGAACGTTCCTTGTTAGCCAGGCAACATGCTCATTGGTAATAATTTGTTATTACCAATGGTAAAAATACTGCAAACCTTCAAATATATTTTGAATATTTCAGTATGTTTTTTGCAAACTTTTTTCCTACTTTAGATTTTAAATCTTAGACTTCTGCACCCCACTCTATGCAATAATTCAGATATATTTCTTTGCCTAGAATGTAATGTCTTCGAATACGTTTCTGTTTTTCCTAATAATTTTTCCCCTCATTGCTTTTCATCAAAGTGTGCCTTCAGAGAGATGATGAGTTTAGTTAGAAAAGTTCAGAAAACATATTTTTTCTTATTATAAGAAAAATGAGTCCTTAATCAAATTTAAACACAAAATATTTTCTGTCTGCACTGCTGCTCAAAAATGCCATTAAATTAAAACTCATTTTTCTTTTGAGCGGAGACAAAGCACATTAGACAAATATTAATTTAATCATCAGTTGGATATTCATGCGCACAAAGCAATGCATATTCAACATCTGGTTTCCTGTAGCCCTGACTCTGTGATCTTTCTCCCTGGTATCTAGTTTGATAAACCTTTCTCTTTTGGCGGCGCTTCCTAAACGTTGCTGTTTGATGGAGCTTAAACGGAGCTCTCCGTGGTGCTGAAACTGGATACTGGCTTCATTAACTTACATTCTTCTGATCCGGATCTGTCCGTGGTTCTGAAAAACAGCAGCCATTGCCTGCGCGCTACACTAGAAATATTAATAATGTCCGTTGTGCTGCATAACTGTCCAAACAACAAATCAGTTTAGGGAGAGAGATGCGAGCAGATTAATCAAGACCCCTTTGGATTTCTTGTATTATTTTATTATAATTATAAAAAATTAATTATAACACAATTATAATAAAAAATTATTGTATTATTCTTTTATGTTGCAATATTAGTCTAAATAAAGAAATAATAAGTCCAAATAATGAAAATGATTAGGGATAATGGACCTGGTTCATTCCTCATACTGGAAACTGAAGGCCAAGCTGAGCGCATTGCACTGTGGGATACAATGCTAAACATACGACAGCAGGTTATCCAGGTATTTCATGCATATAGAAAATTCCCATACTGTGCACAGTATATATGCTGCAGATATAGTAT
The DNA here is from genome assembly GCA_036877575.1 of Botia almorhae. NCBI lineage: Eukaryota > Metazoa > Chordata > Actinopteri > Cypriniformes > Botiidae > Botia > Botia almorhae. Next base: position 10,749 of record JAZGTJ010004010.1, read on the forward strand.
GTGTATAAGAATCATGCTATTCCAAATACACCCCAGGCTGCATGTGAACCAGGGCAGGAAATGTTAATAAAGGTGGCTGCTGTTGATTGTGGCACAGGCCAGCAGCTGGTGTGTTATGATTGAATGACCCGGAATGCACCGCAGCTCATTCTGTGCGCTTACTTGAAAACGCGTCTCTTCAAAAACACCATCGCAAATCTGTAACATTTCCCCTCACTCAACAGAGAAAATTACATTGCTGCTGGTTGTTGTTTTTTCAGTCACTTGAAAGAGGAGGAGACAACAGCTAGAATTAGTATTCATAAAACCTTACAAACGGTTGAGATGGAACATTTCCTGATAGAGAGAGCTAGAGAGAGGGTGAGAAAGAAGTCATGTGTGTGTGTGTGTGTGTGTGTGTGTGTGTGTGTGTGTGTTTTTCGATAGTGAAATTTCACAACAACCAAGGACATTTTACTGGTCCTCATTAGATAAAAAATTCATAAATTTGCCAAATTATTTTATTTACATTTACTTTTATGCATTTGGCAGACGCTTTTATCCAAAGCGACTTACAGTACATTTTACCAGTATGTGTGCTCCCCTGGGAATCAAACCCACAACCTTTCCCAGTGCTCTACCAGCTGAGCTACAGGAACATTTTATTCTATTATTCTATTATTTTATTTCTGCACATGTTTATGTGAGGGGTAGGTATAGAGCTTAGGGGATAGAAAATATAATAAGCCTGATATGAAATCAATGAAAGTCTATATGACTGACATCACTAATATAGTGAAACAAACATGTGTGTGTGACTTCAAAGGATCAGTTCATCAAGAAAATAAAAATGACCCCCATGTCAGTTCAAACCAAAGAGACTGACTGACTCCAGTGAAACACAACAAATAGATGCCTTGAGGAATGTATGGATAAGGTGACCAGGGGCTGCTCAGCTCGAAAAGGATCAAAACACCATATAGCATATCATGAAGGAAGTCCAAATAACTCATGAGCAGGATTTGAAGTTTTCTAAGGTCATGCAATAGCTTTGTGTGAGGAACTGAACTACAATATAACGCAGAGTGGTGCTTTTTGTTCTTTGCATCTTCACAATAACGTTTGATTTCAGAACATTTTCTTCAGTGTTTCATAAGACAGAAAGTCATAATGATTTATAAAAAACATTAAAACCGTAAATTAAAACTATACTATCATTTATTAACGTTCCTAAACTCATCGCATGTGCACACACGCACACACGCACACACACACACACACACACACAGATCAGAACAATAACTCTCACAGCTAATGTATGCAAGCTATTATAAGAATAATAATGAAATATGCTGTGTATCTCTTCCTGTCCTCTCTCTCTCTCTCTTTCTCTCTCTAACACACACAAATACACACACACAGAGCTGCCAATATTCTAATTACTCTTATTAATTTTCTCTGTTTGATTAAACAAGACATGCGCTGAAACTGCCCTCATTAGAGACGAGCGAACGTGCCAAATGTCTTTCTGTCTCTCTCAGCAGAGCTCCTGCAGTGTGATCTATTAGTGCACACACACACACACACACACACACACACACAGCCTGAAACGCTCATGCATTAGCTGATGATGGGTCAGATGGGTTCCCTTTAACTCAATCTAACAGAGACACTATTGCAATCTAACCGCCTGTTCCTCTCTCACATACACGCAGCCCTTTATCCAGCCTCTGCATCTCCACTTATCAGGGAGGCTATTAAACTCTAAAGAGTGCCTATTGCATTCTGGGTAATGAGATTAATTAAGTACAGTCCAGGAAACGTGTGTGTGGTCATTCTGGGTGGTAGAAACACACTAATGGTTTTGTTTGGACTTGCCAGCCCATTACTGCTCAGCTTGCTCTCAGTGGTTTCCTTTAGCTTTGTTGCCTTTCTGCTTGATTTTTCCATGCCATATGTCTCATCTTCCTCTCTGTCTCATCTTCCTCTTCCTCCCAGCTCTGTCTCATGCAGGCTCTCCTTGAACTGGGAGCTGAGCTTAGGCCACAGGAAAGTGAGCTTTACCTTGGTTTAGCGGCTCCCAACTGACTTAATAATAACCCCTACACACACACACATGCACACACACACACACACACACACACACACACACACAATATTAGTATATTGTGGCATTTAAAAGCAGGGTTTGCTGCTCCTAGTGGCTTGGCTAGTTCTTGCACTTTAGCACAGGTAAAGCACAACATATACATATATATCAGTATGTACAAGAATTGCATTCCATAATTCCAGTCCATAATTCCGTTCCAGAATCCCACAACTCCACAATTCTAGAATTCCAGAATTCCATTCCAGAACTTCACAATTCCATTCCAAAATTTCACAATTACATTCCAGAACACCTCAAATGTTGCACCTATTGAAATGTGTCCATTCAAGATTTTGATCAAAGTTTCACCAACTTTCACCAACAAATGGTATTTTTCTATGTTGCATGGTTATTGTAGGAAAAAAAGACTGCAGAAATCATATATTCACATGTCAAATCTCAGTCCAGCAAGAGTCACACAGTCTGTGTTAGCCTAGAGCTACAAATCTCATTATGCAAACAAGAAGACCTGGGTTCACTTTCTCCTGTTGCATGCTAAATGAAAATCCTACCACACCTAACACATTGCTCCTAAGAGAAGAACAACTTAGTGGTTAAAGGTGGGTTTTTCTGGTCATGTCTCATCTAACCTAGCTTTAAGGGGGCTGTAAATGTTGAGATGTCTCTTTAAGAAATAGGTGCATGGCACCCATTCTACATACAGTATTGTGCAGTATATACTGCCTACTTATTTACAAAACAACAATGCTTGCTATGCTAAAAACTTCCTGTCCTGTCGTTATTTTGATGCACACCTAAAATGTGCATACTGTGCACACTATACACTATGTATGGAAAGTATAGTGTACAATTATATAGTATACAGTATATAGGTTATACAGTAGCATGCTATTGCAAACATTATCATGAATTGCTGTCCTGCCTTCTACATTTTCACTTTCTTAGCTTTGATATCTTTAGTAAAATACATATATAATATATACACATATTTAGCATGTATTTTAAGCATGCATTTTAATCTAGAACCTATGCATACAGGAATGCATGCAGATATACTGCATTTTAGGAGCTATTGCTATGAGACAAGCTATATTACCTTAGTGACATCACATGCATTGGTATTTTTAGCAGATTACCTCATCTACACAAAGCTGTTGGTATCTTTTGCACTGTTTTCTTTTCATCTATTTCAAGCTTTACTAATGCGCTTTACCTTCACTTACTGATCAATACAGAGAGCCAGAGAGAGAGAGAGAGAGAGAGAGAGAAGGATAGAAAGAGAGAAAGCGAGAGATACACTCTCTGCCCTTATGCAAGTTAAATTGCAACAGAATTCAGCTAAGCCTCTGGGTGCAAACATATCGGCATCACACACAGATATTGGTGCACAAAGAGGAGCTGAAGTGAATATTTGCGAGGAAAATTGCTATAATTTCATTTAACTGTTGATTTACACAGCTCGGATGGCATGTTCCAGAGTGTAAATCTTTCCAATGGTTCTTTCAGAAAGCCATTGTTAGGCAGGCAGCTACAGGCTTTAATAAACAGTGCTTGAGCAATATGGCACACTAGAGTATTTTCTTTGTTTTCTGATATCTGACATCTACTCAAACACAACATAAAGCTGAAAATATGTAGGGGATAATGTACAGCCAGCCCATCATTAAAGCAAAATAAACCCTGACTAGGTAATTAGGGTGTGCTTTATTTAAGTGACTGCTCATTATTTTGTTTATAACACACCTACTTACCAAACAAATAAGCGGACATGGAATGTTTAAATTGAAATTATTTGATGTGAAAACAAAGAGATTGCGGGCAACGCAAAATAAAGGAATCTAGCCCCAGACAACTATAATGTTTAAGAGTGATTATACAGAAATTTTTCACTGTGGAACTCTATGACTGACCAATCAGAATCAAATACCAAAGAACTATGTAAATAAATTCTATATTTAACAATATATGAAAGTATCAAAAGTAAAATTACTCAGCTTTATTGGTTGCTGAATGTGAAACTCTGAAGGAACTTACGGCCTCGAATAAATCAGAAGCGAAGTACTTTGAAACAGTGCATTTGAGCCACGGTGAATACAATTACCCAATTCTCAGACTGATTCAGACATCTGCAGTCAAAGCGAGAGAATCCATCTATACACCAAAAACCTCTGGGAAATAGACAGAACAGATTCCTTTCACTGCAAAGGAAATTAACTTTCATATTCATGATGCAAAATTCAGTGTACAGGTCAGAATGTCTTAGAATTTTTCTGTCACTAAAGCTGAATTTATTATAAGTACAGTATTTATCAAAAATATGTTAGGAAACAAGACTGTTGTGATTTTAAACTAGTCGATCATGTTTGGGATGACAGATACTGGAAACATTTTCTGGCCATAATGCGATCAATGCATTATATGCAAAATAAATAGATGGTGACTAGATGGTGACAGGACCAATAGACACAAGGCGCTTCTTTCTACAAAGAAGAGCCGTGCAGCCAGGGCTCGATATGCTGCTGCAGTTTATCAATGCGTGCATGCAGTGCTGTTAGAACTGCCTGCATCCTCTGGCTGGTCTCTGCGGCCAGTCTCAGAAATTAAATCACTGCTCTGAGCACATGACCTGCAGCTCCTGCGGGCAACAGCGCAAGAGTGAGGCGCATTCTGGGTTTCACTGCTACAACCGCAAGTAAAAAGCAGGAGATCAAAGGCCTGCGAAGCTGGTAAGTTAGATGCACGGTTACCTGCAAATTGTATTTGTATTATACCAAAAAGTGTATAATTTCTCTGCCGACAGTTTATAATTATTATTATTTTCAAACAGGTTCTCAGAACACACTGTCTGTCGTCTATTGGTTGACCAGGGGTGATGGTCACATTCCCAACTTATGCCATTGGTTAAGCCAAACAAACTAAGCAATTTCATAGTCTAGCGTTTTTTTACACCTCAGGAAATTGGCTTAGAAATGGCTTACCTCACTTTGCATGTGAAGGGAATGTTACAATTGACAGCTGCTGATAATTTACTGATAAACTACAGTACAATTAACAATTACACACAAACCCTTGCAGATGTGTTTTTTATGTGGTTTTGGAACATTTGCTACAGTGTTTTGCTTGTGACAATATGGCTTAAGTCACAATAGTCTCACATGCTGTTCTCATGTGATCACTTAAAAACACACATGTGATTAACATGACCTCGCGTGGGAAAAACTGTTTTACTGTATAGTGCTTTGAATGAATGGCTCGTTGTGCAGGTGGACGAGCTTGTGAAAAATCGAGATAAAACAGATCAAGAGAAGGTAAACAGGAAGATTGTAGGATGGATAGATGATCTGAGCGTATTGATTTTCTCTGCCCCCACACACACAAACACACACACACAATGAGAAGAGATTAACAGCAGACCATTGAGGCAATGAAGGGTTTTTGGAAGGCTAGCGTGTGAGTGTCTGTGTGTGTGTGTGTGTGTGTGTGTGTGTGTGTGTGTGTTGATCTCTGTGTACCCAGAAACCACAGAGCTAAGTGGATGTTAAAGTAAACACTCTAATGTATGTCTCACACACACAAACACTCACATATTATATGCAGGTCAGTATTGAAAAGGCCTCTACGAAATGTTATCAATCAAGCCCACTATAGAAAATGCATAATTGAGTCAGTGATTAGCCATGATTAGTTAGAGTGAACCAGAGGTTACCATGAAGATCAATTACTCCCTAAGAAAGCTTTCTTAGCATCGCTTGCTAACACATAAAGATCTTAAACTGCCATTATCCAATTTAGAGAATGGAACTTATGTGAGAGGAAATAAACCTTTGTTTTGTTGCTAGCATAAAACAGATAAACACTCTTAAAAACAAAGGTTCTTCACTTGTTCTACAAAACATCTTGTCTGCTCAAGAACCATTTTCCAGTATACAGGTTTCCTAAAGCTTCCTAAAGAACACAATGTTCTTTGTGGAACATCAACAGGTTCCGTCTAACATCAGACTGTCAAAGCTTCTTTTAGCTCTGACTAAAAGCAAAACCACTAAAAACTTATTTAACTATTCTCCGCCTAGCAAAGTGAAGTTGCTCTGATTATCGTAAAGCTTATAAGCTCATTTTGACCAGCACTGGCTAAATCAAATTTTAAGTGTTAAACGTCTTGGACATTTTGAGAAATAAATCCTGCCGGATGGAGCCTAAATTCCGAGCCTACAAACTAAATGAAAACTCACCACAGTTACTGAGGCAAATAGATCGGAACCAAAATAATTAAAATCTCATTCTGAGCTGCATGTCTAATATTATCAATCTCCATCTTAGTTCTCAGACAAACACACCCACACATTTACACAGACAGAACTTTTAAACGTGTTGTTTTTTTTTACTTCGGCTGTTAAAATTTACCTAAAGTTCGAATCATTCTGTTTTCCAGACTGCTTTTAACATTGAAATTCCTGTGGGTGGAGTTTGCAGAACATAAAGTACCTCCATCCCAAGTTCAAATGCTCTCTGAACAGCATTTTGTGCTAGTATAACAACAACATAAAGACAAAAATGCAATTAAAACAACAATCTTCGAGTATAACAACATTCTTGCCTAGTGTTGTGATGAGTCTAAAAGCCAAAAATGTGATGCTTGTTCTTTAATGTATTATTCCTTAAAAAATAAAGGAAATAAAGCTGTAAAGTTGCCTAAATCATTATTTAAACGGGACTATATTTCTAAGCGGATGAACGTGTGGTTATGCGTCACTGACTTAATGCTTTCTCTCATTCGTTTTTAATAAAATTGAGGAAGGAGTTGAAATTATTTCCTGTGGTAGCTGACAACATGCCACATACGTTCTTGATAAAGCTTAACATGTATTGAACCTGGAATATTTTAAATGTCTATGCATGCACTTATTATGGGAGAAGACGGTGACTGATTTCAGAAGTGTTTACCGGCATCCATCAGGCTGTGAGATGAAAGTGAGGTAAAATGAGATTAGTCTGTGAGTGAAACAGGAAACAGACCGTGTGAATGCAGATCAGATGAGGTCACGCAGATCTGATTAATATGCAGGTCTTGACGTTCTCAGCCTCCTGTCAGAGAAATTTATCATTTCGACACACACGAACCACGTCATGTCAAATCTCACCCTGTTATCTGGATAAAACAATTCAGCACACGGGCAGATGTCCATCAAATACAGTATTTGCTGCTGATGTATGAATATGTATTTAATCTCGGATACATTACACTACAAGCAAATTAATATTCTGTAAAGCATATTTAATTCAGCATTTTTACAGACAAAAATATCAGTAATGTCTGTATATTTAGGCATACATACATTTTATGCATTTGACAAACGCTTTTATCCAAAGCGACTTGTGTGTGCAATCCCTGGAATCAAACCCATGACCTTGCCAGTGTTAACGCCATGCTCTAACCACTGAGCTACAGGACAGATATACATATGTATATATATTGCTCTGAAACACACACACACACATATATATATATATATATGTGGCTTTAGTTACAGTATTTGATGAAAATCCAAAAAGCTAAAGACAAACATTGTAAACAAATAACAATGCAATCAGTACATTCCTATCCGAGCAGGATTAGATTCTCAACAGAGGCCAGAGCTGCCTGAAGAACAGACAGTCATTTCAGGTCATACACCAGCACAAGCGCACAGCCGTCACAACACTGTGTCCTAACCCAATGTAGATGCTATCTCTTCTATATTAAAATGAAGCTCTGTTTCAAAACCTAGTGTGCTGCCTAGCTAGACTGCATTCTAGGCCGTCATCATGGCATGTTCCAGATATCTTTTCTGTTTCAAAGAAAAAGGCACTTGAGTATACTGCCTTTTGGATGCGTTGTTTTGGACACAATTTTAAAGGCAAAATCACATTTATTATTAGTGGAGAGGTAAATCCCATAATGCATTGCAACGGACTTGAACTTGAAGTATGGATAGGAGTCGCTTAATCTAGTGGCATCACACCTGGTGTAGCACTCACACACACATGCACACACACACAGAATACCCTGAGGTTTGTCAGTCTGGGGTGTGTGTGTGTATTTATACACACACCATTTATATTTGTGTGTATATATGTGTGTATATATATATTACACATCCTAAGCTGTGACCCAAATGTGCTGAAGGAAGGGAATTGTGCATTATGACATCACCGAGAGAGAGACCAATTGGGAAAAACGCAATAAGAGAAAGAGAATATTAATAGGTGGATTAAAAGACAAGGACCGAGTAGAAAAGGAGGTCAGGAGGAGGTGTAAAATAAAAAGGAGACGCGGAATAAAATGTGAGACGCTCAGTATTTCTACCCTTTTTTTCTCACTGCAAGACTATAAATCTCTTCATTTAAACCTTTAGACTTTTGCATACATTATTGAAACCTACATCACACGCACACACACACACACACACACACACACACACTTTCTCTGGTAGATAATAGATTGTCTGTCACAATGCAGCAGGCTCAAACCTGCCACTGAATCCTGTGGGGTCGTCCCAAGGGCATCGCCAGCATGTGCGTGTGTGCTAATGCGAGACAGTGAACATGCAATGTAATATTTGCTTTTTTTTACGACCCCTTATAAGTCACTTAACAACCTTTGCTCGCAAATAACGGGACATAACATAACAAAATATGAAAATTTTTAGCATCTCTTTAACCCTGGACTCAGATGTTTATAGACTGCCTGACGCATGCAGCACACAAACAAAATCCCAGAGCTTTTGCAGAATGGCAAGTTACAATCTGATTGGTGGGCTTTAGGCTACAGGTTTTTAATTAGTCCGACTGGAACTATATACCGGCCTGATACAACTAAAGAGTCCTGCTGTAATATAATATAATACTCTCTCTCTTAGTCATTCAATTAAAAGATCTTTAAATTGCACGAAAGTTGGTAATAAGGGGTAGCAGCATTAACACTGCGGTCGATCATCATTTTCTGCAACTCAGCTCTGTCTCTTTAGCCAAATTAAACTATGCAACAAAAATCAAAACAACTGTTTAAAATGCATGCTCACAAATTCTCCCCTGGGCGATTCAAAAAACAGATCAGCGCCGTAAAAGATCCGCTTTTAATAGGTTCGAAATTTAAAAAGTTCCATCAGAAATATTACAAGCTTTTTATGCGCCGGATGCGCAGAACAAACAGACAGCGGATTATTTTTTAATCTCATTATAAAAAGATTAGATTTATTTTTCTGATCTGCAGCAAAAACTGTTGTGACATAAAAACATTTAGCATTTAGAAACTTGGGTTTAGGAGATTAGCCATCAAACACAAGAGCAGAGTACAAGCGAATTTAATATGAATGTGTAACCTTTCTTTGTAAGGAATTGAGGCCTGCCGCCCGCTATATAAACGGTACTGATGCTGCCATAGGATTTGCTGTAAAAATGTGATACGATGTACTTACTGATTTAACTACACTGATACATTAAAGTCTTTAATGTCTAAAGAAATGCATTAGCATTTAGCATTTCATCTCACTAGCTGTTGTTCAGCTGCATGTTTGCATCACTTTATACTTTTATCTATGGAGAAATATTTACAACAATATTTACCTACCAGAAACCATAAGCCCTGCTGAACATGACTAACTGTTGCACCACTCCTTTTAGATGCCCATTACTGGAACATCCATGCATGCAGTTCATCATACGTACTGCTAGGGGGCGCTGTCACTAAAACAGATTTCTCAGACAAGTGGTGAGGAACCCAAATGTAGAGAAATTAACTAAACGAAAACATCTAAGAGCATAAACATTTATTAATGACAAACAAAAGCCACTGACTAACATCAGTACACACTGCATACGGTATACACTGTGTACTCAGACCTTTCAAAGGATAGCATAGTCTCAAACTGTCTGAAAAAATGGACTTTTTACATATTATGTATTCAGTTCAGTTTTGGATGCTGTCCACCCTCTTGACATTTTTTTCATCCCAGAATTGAGGCCTGTCAGGTCCTTCCTATCTGCCACTGGTTGTACTGTATGGAAAACTGTTCCACACAAAAAATTCCACACAATTTTACACACATACATCTTCCAAGTACCACGAGTCATGAACTACATCTAATTGCATTTTTCACTGTTAACACATTACCCAGCTAACAAGAGGCTGTTGACACACACTTTATTGAGATTCACAGAGATGTAAACAACAAACTCTCTGTTCACAATAACAATAGAAAGACATTCTGTCAAGGGCAAAAACTCCAAAGAAAACAGAGATGAGAAAGATATCAAATATTCACCAAGGCAGTCTGTACCTAAACTGCAAAGTTTGACTGAGATATGAAAATTAAACGAAGCACAGAGGTCTTTTAAAAATATGGTGACTAACATGTCCCTTGACTTTTCATTCATTAAATGTAGGTTAGGCAATTTCAGAGACGCTAGCAATAGCAATCAAAGTCCCGTTGTAGCTTGCTAGCATTGAAAGAATAAGATACCGCCCTCCCTTCAAAGCATTCTCGAAAAGCCACACCTCCTCCAAAACGCGTGACCACGCTGATAACAGAAAACCGTGCAAGGAAGGTGTGTGGAGATGACAGGGAAGTAGAACATCCAATCATTGCATTTGGACCCAATGCAGTAATTGGATTATTTTATCATCCTGCACTTTCCACAGAAAAAATTCCATTATTGATATATTTAAACCATTTTACTTGAATGCTGTCTGGATGTGAGGAGGCTTTCCACCAGCAGAACAAAATTTGTCCTTTATGATTTAATAATGCCAGAATTAGTGTCGTGCACTCATCCACACAGGTCTGCAGTTGCGTACTTGCCTGGAGTATGAAACAGGTCATTTTGAATAGACGGTCGGGTGCGTCTTAAAAACGTAAATCCTATTTAAGACAGCTGAGACGCAGAGGCAGTAATTAGTGTTGATCTTTCAGCGTTGGAGACCTGTAATGAGAGATGAGATGAGCTCTTCTTTTCTTTCATTGAACTGCTGAGAACTTCAGTCAGTTACCTCCAAGCTCCTCGTCTGAACATCAAACGGTGTTTTACGCAGGTACTGGAGAAGGATTTCCGTTTGAAATATGAAACAAATTCATTTTGTGGCATATCACAGGATGAATTGGTGGTGGGGTAAAAACACAGTTTCACGATGCAGGTAATTATGAGTAATTCAAGATGTTGTGGCTACAGGTTTCTTGAACAGATTTCATCAAACACGAGATCGATTTGTTTAGGAAAACATGCTCAGGAGTTTCCAGCTTTAATGAAATATTTGAAGGTGATTCTGTATAAGGAGCCAAAAGGAACAGAATATAGATTTTCATGAGACAGAAGAGAGACTTTATAGCAATTATGACATTACAGAACACTACAGAATGTTTTTAGGTTTTTCTTGGCAGCTGCTACTTATAACCTATTATAGGGACTTATAGAAATGTATATAATATATGCATACAGGTTGTGAAAAATATATTACACTACTATACAGCCAGAATAAAACAGCACCGCAGGCTATTCTGTATGTAGCACATTAATTTATAGAACATACTGTACAGGAAAGTGTTTGCTTAGCCTAGTACACACAGTATAGTACAGTAGACATTGTTTCACACAAATATAGTGGGCTTCAAACTATGCTTTGGAAATTAAGTTCCCCACGTTATTAATTTTTCAACATTTGGGTGATACTTTATTTAAAATCTGTGACAGGTCTGTCCAGCGTTTTCGTGGTTACACTTTAAAAGCAAACAAATCTTGATGCTTGATGTTATTTTGTTTATTAATGATCTTTGAAAGTCTCACAGGGAAAGTAATGTTAGCTTGGTTAATGAAAACACTGAGCCACTGGCAAATGATATAGAAACATAAACAAACATGCTAGCAAATATGCTAGCAAACATGTCCCTAACTAGAAAAAACCTGTAGCTGCCTGGGGATGTGGCTGCCAAGATGGCTGCCAAGCAGTCTTAGCCTCAGATGACGCTCCTTTTGTGCTGTAATAAATAAATACCAGCGTACACTTTTGGGGGAAAAAATACATCGCATTTAGATAAACTATTCCTTTAAGACAACTTTCACACACACATTTAGACTCTCACCCTGGCATTTACCATCTGCTGGTAACCTTAATAAACGACAGACACGGAGATGAATTGGGAACACAGCAATACCACTGGAATTCTCTCGGGAGACTCCGGCCTGTGAAAGACAATGTGTGTGTGTGTGTGTGTGTGTGTGTGTGGTCCTGGTATTTACCATGCTATGGGGACGAGTAAATTTTAACCTCCTGGGGACATTTTTAGGTCCCCATGAGCAAACAAGCTTTTAACTCATACAGATTGATCCGTTATGAAGATCTAAAACAGCAGAAAGTTTTCTGTGAGGGTTAGGTTTAGGGGTAGGGTTAGTATAGGGGTACAAAATATACAGTTTGTACAGTATAAAAATACTAGACTATAAAATGTCCCAATGAAACATGAAAACCCAGCATGTGTGTGTGTGTGTAATCAGGTAATGGTGGATATTTGAGCTCTGTCACTTTAAAAACTCACACATGCCTCAAAAAAACCCTCCCCAGCTCGACACTTCTGTGGGTGAGACTGCAGAAAGTGAGAAAACAATTTTCAGCCAGGAACCGTCTCTTCGCTTCAGGTGACTCCCAAACAGATGATGTCATCTTTTACTCATCGTCTGTTCATCTCATGTCTGATGGTCTTTCGCTGTTTTGTCGTTAACAGTCTCTCTCGTTCCTTCTTACAAAAGTATTTAACTACTCTAAAGAATGGAAAGAGTTGTAAATTGTTTTAGTACAACCTGTCGATCAATTAACTGATTGAAGTACAAAAAAGTACATGTAAAAAATTGTACATGTTAAAAATAACTGTACATGTATAAAGTTTTTTATAAGATAAAGGTACCTTACAATTACATGGAACATGTACATGCAAAAGTATACAGTTATATATAGTTTTACAGTTAAATGTGATTATTTACAGTAACATATAGTTTTACAGTAAAATGTGATTGTGTTTTGTCATTCTAACAGTGACACTGAGATCTGTCTTTATATCAGCCTTAGTGACAAATGCCAGACAATTGCTACTTTTTGAAACTATAAATTAAATGTCGCGGTGCAATTTTCTCCATTTATACAGCTGTTGTTCCTCTTTCTTCTACTCTGTTATTTTAGAATTGATTAGAAATATGTCAATATTTTCAGTCGCTAATTTAATCTCCAAGGTTACATGTCGCAACACAAGCTGTGAGGCAGTTTTATGGAAAGAGACCAAGACACACACACACAGACATCAGCACGTATCTATAAATCATCCTCTTTGTTGCGTTCACTCTGGCATTTTCGTTTGTTTTATGAGGTGAGAAATGGGAAACCATCAAAGTGAGAGCTCGCGCACACACACACACACACACACACACACACACACACACAGATGTCACACACTCCCTGCTCTCAGCAGTAGCCTCCACTCTTCCACCTTCAAAGGAGAGAAACAGACCTGAAGGCCCAAAGAAAGGGAGGAAGTGTTTTTTTAAAGCTGTAGAGATGTTGAATGTTTGTCAGAGAGGTGTGTGTGTGTGTGTGTGTGTGTGTGTTTGAGAGCTCGCATCATAAACATTCATTTCATCATTCATAAACAAACACTTTCCTGTTTTTTACCCCCAGAAACAACATAAGCTCTATTTCAAAACCTAGTAAGCTGCTTCACTGCCTACATAGGCTGCAGCCTTCTAAGGCAGCATCCCAAATTGAATAAACATTTAATTTGGAGATTCTGAGTGACTGGTTCAAAACAGCCATTTTTTATTATTTTAAACTTTTAATATGTTTTTAATTCGTTATTTATTATTAGGGTTTTAGAACAATTAATAAAACCAGGCCAAGCCAAATTATTTTTTAATACAGTTTATTGGTGCGTCTTCATGTGGAGGGAAATTCTGCAACATTCTGGTTTCGGAGAATCACAGATAAATGAAAGACAGAATGAAGACAGTCTGAACATAACAAACAAATGAAGAAAAACAAAGGTGGCAGGAGGGGATGCTTAAATTAATTATTTAAAAATCAAACACATTTAAAAGACTGCATGCATTATTCAAAACAAACAAACTAAATGTCACGTGTAAGGGTCTGACTTTTCTGAGGGCATGAATTATAAATGGTTTTGTCCATAAGTAACCTTTAGTACACATGAAATATTAATGCACATATTCACAAACACAGCGGGCGATTTACAGAAGCCCTTCCACGCAAGCTCTTTCCCTCTTATTGACACAGACATAAAAACAAGCGAAGAGATCAACCACAGAAATAAACCACAATACCTCTCAACGGTTTGACACCTTAAAACCAAAAGTCTATACAAAGTGCTACAGTGCATGTCACGAATTAAAACTGTCTGACCTTTGAACGCTCACTTTTGACACACAGCGCTGAACTATTTTGCACTTTTACCTAGAACGACCTTGACGTGTCAATACATGTAACAAAAGGCTACAGTATGTGCAAAATGGATAGTGTTCTGCATACTCCATACTGCACAGTATATACTACATACTGGATTGAACATAACGATAAAGGTCAATTTGAGCACATTGCATTGTGGGAAACAGTATTTCATGCAGCGTGCTCTGTTGCAAACTGGACATTGACACATTGTAGACAATTTTGTCCTTAAACTGCAGCTAAAAACCTACGCAAACACACACACACACACACACACACACAACTGCATTAAGTAAAACCACTATGATGATAATACAGATATTATTAAAGCTTTCTGTATGTTAGTAAACAGGGGAAATTGTTATGCAGTGTGTAAATCTGATCACGAGCACACATCCACTGGGGAATTGCAGAAGTCTCTTGTGTGTGTGTGGGTGTTTTGTTGGATTGTAGTATGACATGAGTTATGTTTTCACACTTGAACGTTCCAGCTACATGCACATGCACATAAATGTTGTGTGCATATGTTTAAAGTGTGTATGTGTTCGGGTTTTGTTCTCCTACGTGAATATAAATCACCTAAACATTTCTCACCACTTTTTCACCACAAACAAATCCAACATGAAGCGACTCTTTAATATCAAAGGCTACGGCCCGCCCGGGGCCCAAAACCACACTGTGCAGATTCACACGACTCCTTCAGCTGCTTCTCCTCTCTCCATACTCATGAAAAATGTATCCCTCTTTCTTCCGCCCTGCTGGAGGGAGGAGAGAGTGCGAGACAGAGAGAAAGGGTGAGAGGAGGCAGAGAAATCACGAACCTCATACTATTCCAGAAACGATTCAGATATTTCACCCACCCCGCTCCTTTAAATATTTCATAACAGCTGCTCTAAAAACTGCTACATGCTGGAAAATTAAATTTGTAAAAAACTGGAATGACATATTTAGAAGATGTCAAAACATGTCACACGCGCTTAGCTTAAAGGTGAACGAAGTACTGCTAACATCAGACGCTAAAGTTTTCAGAACAACAACTCAACCGGAATGACTGATGCTAAGCTAGGTCGCTACTTCAACCTGGGTTGATTATAATGTAAAATGATTTGGTTTTGTTTTGCATCAGTTTTATCAGACAGCTGTTGCTGTTCTAAAAACTTTACATGCAGCTTGCAGGGCCCAATGTGGAGCGGATATTACCAGCCCAGAACCGGCTTTACCGTGGTACAAATGTTCTGATTTGGCCTCGACTTTAGCCCCAGCACCTTATCAGTGAAAGAGGCAACAAAACACAAGGTCCTTCAGCAAGTAAACAGATGAAACGCTCTTGTAATTTCAGACAGCCTTTGACACAAACGGCAGATTTGTAATTTGGGCTTGTGGGAGTTTCATTCTTTGCAGGGCTTGAATTCGGATTTGCTTCTGTCCTTGTGGTCCTGCTTCACTCAGGTCACCTTCTGGACAAACATCTGCGAGGAACCACCTGCCTTTTGATGAAGCTGTGCCACATTTCTGCCCTCACTGATATTGAAATGTTACAGGTCATCGCAGCCAATTAGACCATATTTTGTTTAATCTACAATTTACAGCTACAACATAAAATGGATTTAACTTCCTTAATGTGACATTTCCAAATGAAACAGTGGCCAAAACAGCTTAACTTCATATACTAAAAAGAAAGGGAATTTGTATATATATATATATATATATATATATAAAAGGTGTATATTTTTGAATGCGTTTCTTTAGAATAATATGCAGTAATGAATCATGCACAATAACGCCAGGGACGTTTATTAAGAAAGTAAATAAAAACAATTTTATTTTTATTACAAAAACATAAAACAAACACTGTCTTTTGAAATGATGAAATCTGTGTAATTTCAGTGTGAACATTGGTTATTAGTTTTGTTTCCCTTGTTCTTGTATAGTTAAAATACTGATATCTGCCAGAGGAAAGCAGGGATTAAAAATAAAACAAAAAGTCACAGAGAGAGAGAGAGAGAGAGAAAGAGAGAGAGAGCAATCCGATCCAATTACTTTTAACACAAGGTCACACTCCAGGAACAGTGCAAATGACAACAGCAGTGTAAAGCTATTTTAGCGCTTATTATCAGCTCTGGGCAGCTGTGCTGTTTAATCGTGTCTGTGTGATAAAGTTGCAATCAGGGGCCGTTGCTTAATGTTTTCTTACCTGCACGTCGAGAACAATGCAAAGCTGCGATCACATGCGTTTCTGCTTCCGGTGCTGTGAAACGTCATCGCTTAATGTCACATCTGATTAAGACGCGTTACTGCAGAGAAGGCGAAACAGTTTATCAACATAAAACAGTGCTAATGAATCTCATTACATGGGTCTGAGTTAATGCCGTAAAAAAGAAATTGAAGGGCTCTTCTGTCAGTGATCCGATTACACGTCAGACGGCGAAGCTTCTGTATTCTTTTGCTTCTTTTTGATTTGGTAAATGACAGCGTTTTGGACGCTGGTGTGTAAAGTAATTACAGATGACTAGGAAAGCGTGGGAACCCTCAGACTAAAAGTCAGCCATTTGTAAGCTAGTAGCCAGACATCTGACAACCTGCATAAAGTCTGGGCCACTTTAAAGCTGATTTCTGACCAATAACCGCCCACTTAGACAGATGCACATGCCAGCCACGTAGGAGCAAAACGATTCTTCATCATCATGGACGTATACAAATACACACATAGCGTACACGCGCGGCCACCTGTGTTTCTGTTTTGTTATGAGTGAGTCATCCTTTTGCAACACAGTGGGACATCTGGGCTGACTTTGTAGATGCCTGTACACCGAAAAACTTAAAACACGCACACAGACGCACAAACATACATTCGTAATCACACCGTGAACCATGTGCGTATGTGAGAGGTTCCGGGCTTCAGTCCAGAAGCTAAACGGACAGCAACATTATGGTGCTATGTGTGACCTGTCTGTGCTCCACAGGTCAAACTCATACAAGCCAGGATCAAAGGTGACAGACCTACAGAAAGAACACAGAAACATTAGATCATCACACGATTGCTGGAGATGAAATGTTTATACTCAGAGGAACAGAGAGCAAAAGGGAAAAAAAATAAAAATGGAAGGATTGAGAGAGGAGAGGAGATCTGGCACTGCTGGGTAGAACAGATGGCCAGTGTGTGTGAGTTCCATTAATTTGTCCAACGATTACATTTGGTCCACACAATGTAGGTAGGCATGGACTGGCCCATTGAAATTACACACATGAACACACACACACACACACACAATTACTAAATGAAAACAACAACAAAATCTTTGTGTAATTGATCAATTTATCAGGGAAGTTTTGTCAGATGTAAATTACAACATATAAACACGCATCAATTGCATATACTGTCAGAGACGTAGCTCAGACTGCGTTTTCTTAGCATTTTTCTGCTCGAAGTCCTTCTGAATGTCTGTTATGTCCGTCTGACGTGTGCGTTGCCTTTAGGAAAGTTCGGAAAGTCTGTCCTGGCTCATTGTATATCCTAGACAGGTTTTTATAAGCTTTAGTTTGTAAAAAGACGGCTTGCTACTTTATCGGAAAACACAGGTAGGCGATAGTCAGTATCAAAATAAAAGTCCCATTAATTCACCTTATAAGTTTTGGGTCTTTATCCGCATCCAACTTTTTGGGCGGTCGCCCATCACGTGGCGCCCTACGCGCTGTGTTCCCCTTCGTGCTCGCCTGCTACGCCACTGTTCACTGTGCTTGGAAACTTAAGTCCCCTCAACATAAACAAACCTGATCCACACGCAGCTGAACACTGACCCTCAGCATGACTGAGCAGACTGCAGAACAACAGACGGAGACGCCTGGCGTTAGTACACTCAGATCATTCAGAGATGCATGACAGAGACTTGAACTTCCTGTGAACTGAATTCACAATGGAACACAAAACTCCACTATTTATTAATATTATTAAATAATAATATTTGTATTATGTGTACCTGGATGACTGCATTGGATTAAGTCAAACTCACATAGACTACAGTCTTATAAAGTATACTATATATTGTACAATATGATATAGAGCATATATGCAATTATTATAAACAATACAACACATATTATACATTTATGCATCTGGCAAACGCATTCAAACAGTGCACTTAGGAGACACATTTTTAATTAGTATGTGTGTTTCCTGGAAAGCAAACCCGCAACCTTGTTCTACCAATTAAGCAGCAATTACAATTTTAACAGTACAAAATAACACACATATTTCACAACATAATAGAATTTTGAGATTTAGTCGCATCACTGTGCGATGTTTGTTTTTATCAATCTGTTTTCAGTTTCACGTTTTTATTATAGACAACGTGTTCGGAGCAAAAGTGAAGGAGCGTTTTCGCTTCATTTCTATGGAAGTCGCGCGTCACGCTCTCGAGGCGGGATTGACGCGACGCTCTCGCGGTGGATTGAGGGTGATGTTGTGAGCGGCATTGGGCGGGTTTCTGCCGCAGCACTAGATTACGCGCTAATACTCCCTCGCTTCAGGAATCACAAGTGCGCTGCCGGTGTGACAGGGAATGTAAAGTCAATCCAGTTATTTGTAAATGACGTATGACGCTCGCTCACGATCGACCGCACAAAATATATTGATTAACTACTTTAATACTTTATTTATTTTACAGTGACTGTGCAGTAAACCCAACCCTTAATATTGAGGGTATATTCGAAAAGGCAGCCCTTAGATACAGTGTACATACATGTTTGCATATACTTAACAAGGACATACAATTTATAAAAACAGTCATTTAAAAAATCATTATTCCAAAGACCACAGGCTCCAAAACTTCCCAGCGTACTGTTCCATGCACTTTTTAAAAAATATATAACCTACATTAATTCTATCCTTCCCCCCAGTAGTTCTCCACAGAAGCCACTAAAAATCTTTTAGCTGCCAGGGTGTGTTTATCAGAGTGAGTTAATGTGTGCACTCCAGCCTCTGTCTCTCAATGTGTGTTCATGTAGCCATTAAGAATTCACACAGAGTTTTGCTGTTAAATTTATAGCAGTGGTCTCCTAACCCCTTCAAAAAAATTCTCACACTGTGAAGGAACCAGCAACAAAAAGAGAAGGTTACGCAAACTCTCCCGGGAACAAATTAGTAACTTCGTTCAAAGTATATTTTCTGTTCACTTGAAAACAGGAGGGATCTCACAAAATACATGGACATAATACAACCAATAACAGTTGTCCAGATCTCTTTCCCCGGTACAGACAACGCAGAGAGAGAGAGAGAGATCTGAAGAGAGGAAATGATGTAAGAGAGAATTAGATCATTTTACCCTGTTCTCTTTGTGTCACACAATAACTCATGGGAAATGTTAATGAGACATTTTTCAGCAACAGCGTTTGCTCACTATGTTGGAATCACTAACACATGTATTTTTTGACTCATTAGAACTTTTCCTCCTTTTTGACTTTTTCTATTTCTAATGTAGCCCCTCGCTCTCAGATTCACACTCGACTCCACTGAGATCAACACGATGAGACAAAATCACAGTTAAAATAAACAACACGGTCTAGTCTTAAAGAGCACGACGTTTGCTTGTTGTCATGTCACTCGCTTCAGTGTAGACAGTGTTGTTAATCATTTGAGAATTTAAAATTTTCTATTTTGCCTGCCTGAAATGTAGACAGCCCCGATGATTACAAGCAGAGTGTCCCAGCTAACAGGGAATGTGCTCAGAATTTTGGCTAACATTCTCTAAAGATTCTCTCGAAAGTATCAAAAATATTTTTGCAGTAACATTAGTATAATGTTTTCAATGTTATATATTATAAATATCAAATTTCTTAAGCTGTTGATGGAACATTTAAAAAAAGTTACAGAATTTAAAAAAGTTTGAATAACGTTTTAAACAAGCAATAACATTAACACAATGTCAAAAAAACTATGTTTAAAAAAATGTTTTGAAGGTTCCTAGAACATTCAAAATAACATTTTTAATATTTTGGTTACCTAATGAAAACGCTACATAAACGTTCTTACAAACTAAAATTGTTAAATTGTTAGCTGGGGTTCTAGTTTAGTTGCATCATGTTGACAGTTTAATTGAGGTTAACAGGAATGTTGCAATTGAGAACAGTCTGTTTTTGTTGCATCGCATCACTCACATGCACATGTGCAGTGGCTTCAGACACTGTATCATCGCTCTCTCTCAGACTCACCAGGTGTATCTGCAGGCTTAGGTGTCACCTGATCTCCAGCACCTGATCTCTGGAACAATCTTTTAGACTTCAGGGCCCCTGTGGAACTAACTAAAGAGAGAAATGGACAAATCAGGCAGCCAAGACACCAGAGAACTGTTTAACCTTTAGCATCCTGCTTGAGACTATGACCATGTTCCTCCCAAAACTTCTGCTACAAACTCCAACGAGAGAAAGATATTGTGCTACAATTCATCACATCGTTCATCATTCCCGTTATGGGGGTATGATAGAAGGAACTATATTTGGTTTGTGAATCTTTGCTCTTACAGTGAAATATTATTTCTCTGTCCTTTGAGGATCTAATCTGCTGTAGCGACTATTTAAATGGCGACACACATACACACCGAGAACGTTTATATAAACCGGCTGCAATTTGTCTTGGTCTCCTATTCTGTGTTTTTTCTTCTGTACAGTGTCGTGTGGTTCTCTGGCTTTGTTTTTTCTATTCTCTTTCCTCTCTCTCTCTCTCTCTCTGACAGAATGGAGAAACCAATTAAAGACTGTAGGGCTCAGCAGAGCAGTGTTTAGTTCTGCTCTCTCTGCTGAGGAAGAGTTAACAGTGTGTGTGTGTGTGTGTGTGTGTGTGTGAAAAGATGAAAAAATTGTACAATTAAATAATATCATATGGCCAGGAGTGTTGTTGTATTGAATATCAATACAGCTATGATTCGATTGTAGTACAACTGTGTTTCAGGCAAAATTTGTTCGGTTAGTTTGTATTCTTTTCATCTGCCTATAAAAACAGTTCTAAAAAATAGCAATGTCCAACCTGTGAACAAAAGTCAGTATAACATAGAGATTTTAGAGGATGGAATGACGAATGATGATTTGATTCAGTTACAGGTAGATGACAACTGACATCATAAACTCACCTGTCCAGAAATGAGAGGTCACGTTTGTTTGAGTGAGGTCATTTCATGGACTTCCATTGGTTTTATATTAGGCTAATGATACTTACTATCACCTGAACTTACCCCTAAACTTTCACAGTAATATGCACAACATTAGATTTGAAGACAGACATGATTTGGTCAGCAAAACCTGATGAGGTCATGAACATTTTTATTTAGTG
>JAZGTJ010004011.1:14899-32628 GCA_036877575.1 Botia almorhae
CTCAGTGGTTAGAGCATGGCGTTAACAACGCCAAGGTCATGGGTTCGATCCCAGGGATTGCACATACTCAATGTATAGTGATCAATGTGTAGTATAATGTAATATAAGTCGCTTTGGATAAAAGCGTCTGCCAAATGCCTAAATGTAATGTAAATGTAAATGAATACTTTTGCAAGGCACTGTGGGGTGAGTCCCACCTAGGTCCTTCAAAAAGAAAAGATCTGGTCCTAGATTAAAATCAACGAGTGGTGATTCTGATCATAGATCAAGAGCAGCCACTTGGGATGGCCACCAGAATCCCACGCAGAATTCCCGTGGGAAAATAAGATTGCTGGAGGAATGGAGAGGATAGGAAAAAGAGTTATGTTTCGGTATGAATCAGCAAGTGGGTGAGGAATTAAAAAAAAGAAAAATTCAGCATAAAACACAGGAACATGGGTAGTTACCAAAGACGTGAAGGGTAGAGTTAGAAAATATACAAAGGTGTTTGTGGGGTAGAAAGACAGGAGTCTGGCAGTCCAGCGGTTGTGCTCGGACAATTTTGATGTGTGTTTGGGTAAAAAAAGCTCTTAGGGAAATCCGCAGATTGAATTCTGGTGTCTTTTGACACCTACCTGTTGGCAACCTCACCTTTTCTTAGAACAACAAAGAAACCCTGTGTTGTTAACGAATAGTTGCTTTGGGAAAAGAGGGACAGTAGGTAATTCAGCCTCTCTGGGTCCACTTGGACAGCACGCAGGGAAGGTGGCCTTGGGCGAAAGGTGGCCTTAATTGGAGCCCAGTCTTCTTTGGATGGCTAGCATCATTAACACAGCAGTCCATTTTACCACAAACCAAGGACAGATTTCTGTCAGACAAATAAGTAATGGGGTGAAAGAAGATGAATTTCTTGCGGTGTCGGTTTCACAAATTTTAAGATGTAACGATAGACAATCAACTGGGACTCCCACTTAAGCATTGTGTCTCAAAATTTCCCTCAGAGGTAGTTGGGGGAGTAGGTACAATCGGTGCAGAAAGCAATATCAGTGTAAGGTATAAGATTATCAAGTAGAGGGGAATTTGCTTGCCTTGAGGCAGTCCAGACTCCCTGGTTTTTGGTCTCAGACTTGAAGAGGAAGGCTCCTTGTAGATCCAACATATCAAAACAGGAATGAACAAAAGCAGTTAGTAGTTTATCGACATTCACATACATGTGCCAGCCCATGCCCATGTCCGCAGTCTTCCCTGAAGCTGTGGTATCTCAGTCTTCCTACTTCAAACCGTGCTGTCTGGTGAGACTCTCATAAGGGAAGCTGTTGTAATTTCACAAACCTAACTCACCCTAATGCCTAGAATTTGTCTGGGGTATGGGCACTTCCTTCTCCTAAACTTTTCAGACCAAAATTTATTCCTGATAAACTGCTCGCTTTACTGGGATGTTCTGGTTGACTGGCGTGGGGGGCCTCCTGGGGTTTTGCATCTGGGCCTCATCTGGGAGCGAAGCGGCCAGTAGTGGGAAGGCCTGTGCACAACTCTGGATTTATAAACCTAACACTGAAATTCAGACATATTTTCACACTAGATACACATTCTCTATATGTTTAGATGTAAAAAAATACTAAAACTATTTGTAAAATGGTTTCACATGAATACTGAGGTCTAATATTCTAGATCATCATTACAAGAAAAACAAGAGGCTTATTTTAAATTTAAAATAACTGATACAACTGAATACAATTTATAACACACCAGCTTCATAGAAAAAAACACAATTATATAGAATTTAAAACGTTTTATTTAACAACAAAAACAAATCTTTTAAACATTCACATCTGCTATAAACTAAAACTAAAGTTTCTGTACCCATTTTGCAAAACCACTGTGAAAGTTTTTTTTTTATTTTGATTTATTTTTTATTTTACACTGAGGCGTGAGGATCCATCTGCAGCACTTTTATTTGTGTCGAGTAACAGGCGAGGGTCAAAATCAGCAAACAATAATATAAGAGACTAGACAAAGACGTAATCGATATAACAGGCGTGGGTCGAGGCAGGCAGCAATCAATCATCAACATTAACATAGGCAATCCAAAAATTTAACCAGGCAAACAATAGATAAAGAACGCTCTGAAATGCATGTGAGAGGCAATACAAGACATCGCAAAGATTCCTTAGCGATTTAGCATTTAAATAGGCCCGCTGATGAGAAACAGGTGACAAACAGGAAGTAATCATCAAAGGTATGTGGGATTATGGAAATTGTAGTTCGAATTGGTTCAGTATTCTGGCAAGGTTTCTTCTGGTGACGCGGAGGAGGAGGAGCGGGAGCCTCCTCCGTAACAGTGTGCTTAACACGAACTCTTTTTTTACAAACACGTTTTACATACAATTTTACTTATTTAAGTGACATTTAAACTATTTTCTACAAACATGTTTCTGTTTGGCCATTCACAGATTTTCTAAAAAAAAGCATTTTATACTATTTTAAAGGAAACAAGAACACAGTGTGTAAAGTATTTTTACAACCAACACATTTGTCAAACTCTATAAATGTATCAAGGCTCTGGGACATGTGAATCCATGTGCAGCTTTTATTAATCAGAATGTTCAAACAGGCAATAGATCATATACCGACAAACAGAGCAATGAGGAAAAGGCAAAATCGAAATGATAGTACAAGCAGACATCAGGGCATGCAGATATCAATCAAAAACATAATCCAAAGCAAGGGGTAAAAAAGACAGGCAGCAAACAATCAATACACGATAGACAATCCAAATGGTAACCAGGCAAATAACAATAGAGGTGTTTATAGAGGGGTTTATATAGCCAGCTTGATTGGGCACAGGTGTTGCAAACAGGAAGTAATCTGTTCTTCATACGAGCTCTCAGGAGATGTAGTTTGAATGGGAACTAATACTCTGGTTATGGCTCCCGCTGCCTCCCCCGTAACAATAAACCTGGTTTCAACTTTAAAGCTTACAGCACATGTTTTCCCAAATACCATTCATGACACCTTAATTGTGAAGTTGTGTCACTTAGATGTGAAAGGAGAAGTGGTTGTGTATTGGGAGGAGGAGGGACGGACACATTTGACATAACTGGCAGTAATTCATCTTTTGACAGGAAGGACCCTGTACTTCAAGCTCCTGTAGATCTTCAAAATTCACATAGATGGAAAATTTACCAAACTTCACATCAAGCCAAGTGATGACACTGTCGGTATCTGACCCACAGGATAAAGCTTCAACAATGCCAAACATCAGAAATGAATCAAGAGAGAAAAACGATTACAGTCAGACAACAATGACGCATTTTAGCTTGAACCAAGAAACAACATTGAACCAAGAAATCCAGTCAACTCTTGGGAAGTGATAAAAATGGCGACTGATAATGCCAAAGGTCAGATTTATCATAAGGTCCCTCACCACAGGATGGATTTCCAAACGCTAGAAACAAGAAGCAAGGACAAACAAAAAGCAATTATCCTCTCGCAAATACATTTTAAACAGCCCTTTTGGTTTTTCTGCCATGCCATTTCTACTGAACAATGCAGCAAACAGAGACGCACCAACAGATCATGCATTGAGCACCAACAGATCTTTAAAGTCCACATAGACTGAGAATTTACCAAAGTTGACTGGTGGTGTCTGACCCACAGGATAAGACTGCAACAATGCCATAAAGAAAAAGAAGATAACAGTTGCAGAGCAGTCATGCCTTTTAGGGCTTAAAAAATATTAATAGACAATTATGGAAAGAACAATGTCGACCCAGCAAGACTTACCTGATCTGTGGCTCTGCTTTAGATAGCTTACCAGAAAAAAAGTAAGCTCCTGTCGTCTCAATATGGTCAACTTGTCAAAGACGCTGCTCAGGCCTTCAATGCTGCAATTGAATAGTCAAATGAAAAGATATCTGATGTGTCTTTGGCCTGCTTTATATGGCTCACTAATACAGCTTGAGACATGCCCTTTCATTGTCATTGGTACTGCTATAAGACATGCATTACAGCGCTCTACCACAATCCAAATGTGCTATACATGATGTGGTATCCTATGCAGTCAATGTTTGATGTTGCTGGAGCATCTTTACAGTAATGCTGCGAAGGAGAGGAATCAGTTTGAAATTGAACAATAAAAACCAGCCTACTCTCGAGGAGTGTGAAAAATGGAAACTGATGATGTCAAAAGTCTGATTCATCATAAGGTCCCTTACCACAGGATGGATTTCTAAACCGAAGAGTAAAAAAACAAAGACAAACAAAAACAAATTTTCCTCTCACAAATGCTTTTGAAACAGCCCTTCCTGTTTTTCTGCCAAGCCATTTCTACTGATCTATGCTATGTCAACCAATATGTGCTTGCATGCATATTATTCCTTTACAATGTCATGCTTCCTCACACTCCAATATGGAATATACCTGCAAAGTCTGAGTTACTGTCTGAAGCATCTCTGCAGTCAGGCTGGGGAGGAGAGGAATCAGTTTCATATTGAACCAAGAAACCCAGTCATGTGGAAAATTAAGACTGATGATGTCAAAAGTCTGATTCATCATTAGGT
This sequence comes from Botia almorhae, assembly GCA_036877575.1. Lineage (NCBI taxonomy): Eukaryota > Metazoa > Chordata > Actinopteri > Cypriniformes > Botiidae > Botia > Botia almorhae. The sequence continues at coordinate 19,441 of JAZGTJ010004011.1, forward strand.
CCCTCAGCACAGAATTGATTTCCAAACCCTAGAAAAAGAAACCAAAGTGAAACAAAAAGCAACTTCCCTCTCAAAAATATATATTTTTACTCATCTAAGCCATTCAGACCTGTACATGTCTGCGTGCATGCTGTTCCTTTACAATGGCATGCTTCCCCACGCTCAAGGATAGAACATACTTGCAAAGTCTGGGTGAGACCTGCCAGAAAGTCATCTATGTTTTGGAATGCATCGCCACCTTCTAGATGGTAAAAGACCATGTTGATCATGTCTGTGTTGTTCAGTGCTCCAGAATTTATTGTTAGTTGAACAATTTGGGAAGAGCTCAGAAGGTGCAGTGACCTAAACTTATAGGGAGAAAACAACACAAAGGTTGCAGACACATCACTTTATCAACATTACCAAAATGGAGTGATTTAAAAAAAAATGCTTTAACAAATCAAACTGATAGGGAGAAAACAACATAAAAGTTGCAGAACACTTTAGACCAAATGGAATCATTAAATGAACTTTGCAGCATTCAAGGTACTTACACTGGAGAAATTTGAATTCATCAGATCTTTAAAATCCACATAGACAGAGAATTTACCAAAATTCACAGCAAGCCATCTGCTGAGACTGCTGGTGTCTGACACACAGGATAGAGCTGCAACAATGCTTCACAGTAGAGACTCATTGGGTGTTACGGAGGAGGCTCCCGCCCCTCCTCTTCCACGCCAGCAGAGGGAACCTTCACCGGAATACTGACTATCTATGCGAACTACACTTCCCAAAGATCCCTTGGAGCTACTTCCTGTTTGACTCATGTGACCATTACCCGAACTATTTAAGCGCACAAGTGTGAACGTTCATTGGGATATCTTGTATTGTCTTTCAGCACACATTACAAAGCGATTATCTCCTGGTTGTCTTTTTGGTCACGTTTTGGATTGTTTATGGTTTTTTGATTGTTTGTCGCCTGCCCCTCTGGACTTCGCTTTGGATTAGAATTTGTTTGCTGCCCGCCCGGACTGTGAGTGTGAACTATTTATTGATTGTTTGCCGCCTGCCTCGACCATTGCTCATTTACTGACTTGTGATTTCTGCCTTGCCTCTGAAAGTACTGTTCGCTGTTGTGTTTGACCCCTGCCTGTTGATATTCATTAAATTTACGCTGCACATGGATCCTCCCGCCTCTGCGTCTTCATCACAGAAGACATCGCCATCACACGACCCAGCGGCCGTACATAAGCTCTCTACTGAATTATCAGCACAGGCCGCCAAGTTATCAATGCATCAAAACCAACTAACTTGGCTAACGACCCTGACCGAGGAGTTGGTGCGGGCAATCCGAAGCAGTCAGGCCTATCCCCAGCCACGAGCAATGGCTGCCGCTTCCCCGCCATTGAGTGACACATCTGGCATTCCAGCCACTCCGGTTAGCCCAAGACTCGCATTTCCTGAGAAATATGATGGTAACCCAGCTCGATGTAAAGGTTTTCTGCTACAATGTTCTCTGTTTATCTCGCAACAACCAGCTCTCTATCCCACTGAGGGTAGTAGAGTAGCTTTTGTGTGTTTCCTCCTTTCAGTCCGGGAGAGGGCCTCTTGTCACTCACTCAGGACGAGCTACCAGCAGCGGAGTACACCCTGAATATCCGTACCCTAGCTGCCCAAACCACTTGGGTGGAGGATAGATTACTGTTGCTCTACAGAAGGGGCTCATTCGTTCTCGCCAACCCACTAGGAGCTCCTTGCCGCTCAGAGCGGAATGTGCAACCCCTCCCGAGCCCATAAAACTGAATTTCACCCGTCTAATCCCCGAAGAACGCGAACAACGTTTTCGGCAGGGTCTGTGTTTATACTGCGGTCAAACAGGACACTTAGGGGCTGCCTGTCCGTCACGGCCGAATCCTAACCCAACACCGTTGAGTCTAGCTTCTATTTCCCACCAAACTCATAGTGTTATCCAGTTACCAGTCCCCTTAACTTTCTCTGACATTAATATCACCACTTCTACCTTGGTCGATTCTGGTGCAGCTGGAAACTTTATTTCTTTAGAATTTGCTAATGCTAATAATGTTCCCCTAACCCCCTGTTCCTCTTCCCTAGAGGTGGAGGTGATAGATGGTTGACCCTTGAGTGTGGGACGCATCAAACTACAGTCCACACCAATTCAATTACAAATCGGCGCACTTCATGTCGAAAGCATTCAACTGTATGCCATACCATCTCCTAGACACACTATAGTTCTGGGCCTTCCTTGGTTGCAATTAAACGAACCTTTCATTTCCTGGAGCGAGGGGAAAATTCTCTGTTGGGGCAACAAGTGCCACAAGGCCTGTATAACGAAAATTTGGAGCAGGATTTTGATGTGGGCGGAATACGCTCAGAGTTCTCTAGTCAAACCTTCCACCAGAATCACACTGTTTAAATGCGTCTTGGGATTCCAACCTCCGCTGTTCCCGTGGTCCAGGGAACCCACAGACCTCCCAGCAGTGACAGATTGGCTTTTTGATGTAGCAAAGAGGTATAGAATCTCACTCATACTCACCTTCTACATGCAGTCCAACGTCAGACAGTGCAAGCCAACCGTCATCGTCATCAGGGCCACAACTTTGCCGCTGGTCAGTGGGTCTGGCTATCGACTTGAGACCTTCGCCTGCATCTCCCGTGCAAGAAATTGAATCCAAGGTACGTGGGTCCCTTTCAAATCATTAGAATGATTACTCCTGTATCTTTAGATCTCCCTAATCATCTCAATATTCTCCTACATTCCATGTATCCCTGCTGAAACCTGCTGGTGCACCGGTGGAGGGTCCAGATCGGAGTCTCCGTGAATGGGCCCCCCAAATCATGATTATGGAGGTACTACATACTACCACCAAGCTCACTCTCTGGGTGACCCAAGTGATGGCACACACCCTGGGTTGTACATTGTCCCCTCTGCTGGTCCAAGAGTGACACTTATGGCTCAACCATGCACAGTTGCATGATACCAAGAAAGTTTGCTTTCTCGATGCACCCATCTTACAAGGTGGGTTTTTTGGAGATTCTGTTAAAAGAATTAATTAAAAATTAAGAAGAAATTAAAGAATTAAAAAATTCTGTTTGCTTTCCTAAAGAATGTGTACGGTCAAAGAAGAGGAACATCAAGTTCTGTTGGTTACTGGCGGGACAAAACCTGGTTCTCAGAGCTAAAGCTCCTGTGACAACTTCTGATTCTAAGAAAGGACCTAGGGGCAGGGCATGATCTGGAGCCCATGTCTAGACTTCTGGAATCTCTATGTCTGGCCACTGAATGGGACATGGAAGACCTAGCAGTCTATGACTAGGTTTATCTACCAAGCTTCGTTTTATCTTAAAGTAGTGTATTTTCATGACCTGGTGTTCTTCCCATATGGTGGATGGAGATATGCCATAGTGACCCTGTTACAAGATTGTTAAATTTGAATTGATGTACTTAATTATATTGTTGTTTCACAATGTTACATTGTGATATGAGAAAAAGAAAGCACAGACAAAAGGAAAAATATTACATACAAAATACATAATATTTTGTTTTCCTCATAAGGCAAATATGAGATATATAAAAACAAGAGAGACTAGACAACCACCTGTCTCTGTTTTCCCTCAAAGAGTACTTGGCAGCTATTGCTGCTTATCATGTTACATATAAGGGGAAATTTCTGGGTCAAAATGACCTGATAGTTGGGTTCCCAAAAGGCACTAGGAAACTACACCTTCCAAGACCACGCCTCATCTCTCTGTTGTCCTTATTGGCCTACAGAAAACCCCATTTGAGCATCTATGGGAAGTCAGACTCAGCCTTCTATTGGTCTCTTAGTAGCCTTAACATCCATCAAAGGGTTAGGGGCTCCAGGCTATGAGTGCCTGGAGTTCAAGCAAGGGAGCTCTTATGTTATTCTGAGACCTAAGCCTGGCTATATGTACAAAGTTTCCACCACTCCCTTCAGGATCCAAACACTCCCTTCTAGGGAGGAAGACTTGACTCTATCATTGCTGTATTCAGTACGTTTTCTGTATTTAGAGCACAGACATAGCTTCATATGCTCTGCCCGACTGTTTGTCTGTTTTAGAGGTCAGCAGAAGGAGAAGGCTGTTTCCAGACAGATGTTGGCCTATTGGAGTGTGGAGACCATTTTTACAGCCTACCGATCTCAAGTTCTGCAATGCTGCTTTGGGGTCCGAATGCACTCGAGGTATTGAGTCCATCTGGGCACTGGTGAACAGCACTTCTCACAGACATATGTAGAGCCACCAGTGAGTGTTTCACTTGCATTACCACTTTTTCCTTTTCTGAGGTAAAGTGCGTAGTTGGTCAACATTTGCTTCCCATGTTCGGTGAATGTTAACTGTTTTTTCCATCATCAGCACTCCTTTGGGTAACAAACCCCATGGAGGGGCTTTGTTACCAGGCCTGCCATTTGTGTGTATGGCTGTTTTAGGTAAGCCCTTGTACCTAAGCTTATTGTTTTATACGTTGTAATTCCCCTTTAGGTAATCTCACCTTGTGTACTTCCCACTGTCAGGTTTTCATAATGGCTATCTTAGGTGACCTTCGCTCCCACCCTTTATAGGGATAGGGAGGCACCTTGCCTTACACACTGGAAGGTTACTTAAGGTGGAAGGTGGCTTAACACTCATTACGATGCACGCTAAGGCCTGCATGTGCTACTCTGACACACCTTTTGACACAGTTCAGCTATTGTGGCATTTAGTATAGAATCTAGCATCACATCATCAACACAACATCAATTGTGTGACATAATGGGAACATCTCAGTTATTACTGTAATCTGTTCCCTGATTGGGGGAATGAGATGTTGTGTCCCTCATGCCACAACAACCAAACTGACAATTGTATGGCCAGTACAAATCTCTGGCTCCTCAAAACCTGAATGAGTGATGCACACCATCTTCTTTTATACACATCTGTTTGCTTTCAAGTTTTTTTGACCAAAAGGTGGCACTGTATTTAAACTATAAAGGACATGGTGCAGATTAGGGGTTGTGACAATGGCACATGAGTATATGTTGTATCATGTATTAGATACAGGTACAAATTCAAAATCATTTTTACTCACTTCAAGTTGAGCTAGAGTTCAGAAAAACATTCTGGAAAGCATCACCTTCTTCTAGGTGGCCAAAATTTCTGTTCATACTAATGCTAATGCAGAATTCTGAGTCATCTCCGCTATTTGAGATGGACACAGCAATCCAAATGGTTTAAACTGCAGAGAACAGAAGTCATTTGCTGGTCTCCATGTGCTGGATAACAGTTGCTTTATCATTATTTTCAGAACTGGACTCACCTCAGTGAAATAACTGTTGAGAAATTTTATATGTCTGAGTGTTGCATATCTAAAGAAGATTCCCAAGTTCTTCTGTAGCCATTCATTGTTATTGGTGATGTTTGAAAAGTAGCTGGGATCTGAAATGAACATTACCAGCTTCTCAGGGTGGTTCCAGTGGAACTCCTTGGTCAACGTGGAATTCAGCATGTCACCTGCGTTTACCCATGACCTCTCCTCTAGGCCGTACCTTTACCAATCTGTAGGAAGTTTGGGTAAGGGAAGAGACGACATGCTTTGGAGAACCGGTCAATTATTTTTCAGATGGTGGTGTTCCCCTGTGAACTGGGTAAGTCCGTAATGAAATCAATGGCTATATGTGAGCATGGACGTTGGGGTGTGGGAAGTGGCTGCAATAGACCAGCTGGGAGTTGTCTTGGTGTTTTGGAGCTCTGACAGACGGTGCACTGTTGAATGTATCTCATTACCTCAGTTGAAATTGATGACCACCACGAGCTGTTCTAGGATGGTGGGGACTAATGGTAGAGGGTATCAAAACTTAATGGTTACTTAGTTGAGACCACGATAATCAATGCAAGGTATGAAACCGCCATCTTTCATCTTAACTAAAAAAACCCTTCGGAGGCAGGAGAATTAGATGGGCATATGAAACCCTTATCTAATTCCTCCTTGATGTATTCTTTCATTGCCTTAGACTCAGGTTGTGACAGAGGAAAAATGTGTCTGTTAGGGGGAACTGAACCTGAATGAACCATTGACTGGGCGATGCAAAGGTAACTAAGATGCCTTCTTCTTGCCGAACACCTCCATCAAATCGATATATTCTGGGGGAACAGTAGAGTTAGTGAGTCACTTCTTGGAATCATTGACACTACTAGGTAGACTAACCTTCTTTAAACATTGTTGATGACAAGAGGAGCCCCACTGCTGCAACTCTCCCTCTACAAGAAATGACTGGTTCATGCTGGCGCAGCCAAGGTAAACCAAGGATTATGGGATGATAAGGAGAGGTGGTGACATAAAATTGAAGCTCCTCGGAGTGTAATTGTAACAGAGACGCTGAGGCGTGAGGAAACATGTGCAGCACTTTATTCGTTTTGGGTAACAGGCAAGGGTCAAAAACCAGCAAAAAGTAATATAAGAGGCTAGACAAAAACTTAAACGGTATAACAGGCGTGGGTCGAGGTAGGCAGAAAACAATCAAAAACGTTAAACAGGCACAGTTCAGGGCAGGCGGCAAACAATCAAAAATGTAATCCAAAACCAGAGTCAAACAGGTAGGCAGCAAACAATCAAAAACCATAAACAATCCAAAAATGTGACCAGGCAAACAACAGGGAAATAACGTTCTGAAATGCATGCAAAAGGCAATACAAGACATCGCGATAAGTCTCTGGTGATTCAGCATTTAAATAGTCCCACTAATGGGTAACAGGTTGCAAACAGGAAGTAATCAGCAAGGTATGTGGGAACATGGGAGTTGTAGTCCAAATTGGCTCAGAATACTCTGGAGAGGGCTCCCTTTGGTGACGCGGCGGAAGGAGAGAAGCGGGAGCCTCCTCTATACAGACCCCACCCCTGCAAGCGGATCATGAAGTGAGAAGGGATGCGATGCCGGGGTTTACCTCGGCCTCTCTAGATGGGCTCTGTGGAACTCTTCAGTTAGAATGGGGTCCAAAATGTCCCTCACATTTACCTGCGTACTGCGTACGTTCCGGACGATGGAGTCACCATTGATCCCGGCGTTGCACTCAGAAAACAACTGGCCTATGCAAGGAATTGAGCACTACTTACAAACCATAACTTGAACATTATTAGCACAAATCTACTGCCTCAGGCAAATGGTCCTCATCTAAGTTGCATTGTTGACACAGTTATGCAAGTAATAATGCATGACTAGCATAAGAACACAGCAACCCACAACAAGAGTAGAGAAGTGAACCTTGTTGTTTGTCTATGATCTCACACAAAGAGAAGCGGCACGGGTCAAGACTTTCATCAGATAACATATACTGTATGTGCCTGCACAGACTGGTTCACTTAAGAGGACTTTAATATATTCTCATTAGCCACAGGGGTTAATTTTGGGTTGCCTGTATCTGCCTTTTTTACTTAAAAAGACAAATAACCAGTGGACTTACATTTTATGAATTGCCAGGGAAAATGGGTTCAGCAAAAAAACTGCTTTAATGTTCTACTGAAGAATGAAGTGTTGAGTGTTAACTACATCTTGGAAGTCATGATAGTGACTAAAACAACAGCCTTTTTTTATTTTTGGGTGTACTACCCCTTTAAGTTTTTTATATCTGTGTGTTTTTTTTTGGTTGTGAGAGTTATAAACCAGTTCAGGAGAGAGATCCATGGCTAATCTGAGGATTTGTCTGAACTGCATATATAGCTTCTGTAGCGTAGCACTGGTGACTCATCCATCATCCGCCATGGCATAAAATGCCTGACTGCTCATTTTGGCAGCAGCACTGATCACCTGTAAAGAAAACAATGGATACATTTTCCTCTCATAGACCACTGTGAGAAGCCTTCACACAATGACAGGTATTTTTGATGCACATTCATTTATTCAAAAGGTCCAAATGTGTGGTATATTTTTATATCAGTTCAGCCAACACTTTATTCATGAACCAACTACAAACCTAGTATCTATACTAATAGTAATATACTAATTATACAAATAATAATATACTAATAGTTTAATAATGAATAAAAATTGGCAACAATACCATATATTCAGGGTTTGACAATTTTCCTGTATTGTTTTTTTTATATGTAAAGCTGCTTTAAAAGTATGCAACATTATAAAAACCTCTATATAAATTTAATTTAATTGAAAATTTTAATTGATGATACAGCATAGTTTCACTCTTTTGTAATGATTTAAGTGTATTTAGACTTTCTGATATTTCTTCTGACAGAGCGTTAGGAACGCCAATGTAATGAGGACGAGGAGGCGTGAGGATCCATGTGCAGTAATTTATTCGAATCTTCAAACAGGCAAGGATCAAAAACCAGCAAACAGTAATGTAAGAGGAAAGGCAAAACGTTAACGTTATAACATGCAGAGGTCGAGGCAGGCAGCAAACAATCATCAACGTTAAACAGGCACAGTTCAAGGCAGGCAGCAAACAATCCAAAACATAATCCAAAAACTGAGTTAAAAGGGCAGGCAGAGAACAGACTGGGCAGTTTTGGATATATTTAATAGTGTCGTTCGGAGAGGTAGGCCACCAATAGTGATCTTTAGTAGCTAAATCGTGGCAGTGATTTCCGGGTTGCCAGAACTGGGATTGTCATGCACCTGAGTGCCTGACTGGGATTGTCTGGCACAAATATGAGGTTTCCGGGACAATCAGCAGGACGTGACTGAGATTCGTTTGCATGTTGAATCTCTGTGTGGAGATCCCACTGTACTGGAGCCACTAGAATTTTCTCTGGAATGATCAATTCAGGAGAGTCAGATCTAGGTGTGTGTTCCGCCTGTCTAGACAGGGCGTCGGCCTTAGCATTCTTAGAACCTGGGCGATAGGTTACTGAGAAATTGAAATGAGTAAAAAATAGGGACCAGCCTGACAGGGGTTTAATCGCTTTACAATGCGAATGTATTCTAGATTTTTGTGGTCGGTAATGACCATGAAGCGGTGTGCAGCTCCCTCAAGCCAGAGATTAGAGGCGTCTACCTCAACTATAAAGGGGAGGTCAGGATCTGGATGGTGTAGGATTGGGGCAGTAGTAAAATGTGTCTTGAGTTCTAAGAAAGCCCTGGTTGCCACATCGTTCCATACTAAACGACACAAGTGACATTTAATGAGGGATGTCTCTCGAGACACTTCTCATGGCAATTCATACCCCAGTGAAGGATCTGTCCCTTGCTCCAAGATATGAATGGCTCATGCTTGCATAACCAAGGCAAACCCAGAACGATAGTGTGTGTGGGAGAGATGGCGGCATATAACTGAATGCTCTCTGAGTGGAGCACGCCTATCTGGAGCTGTAAAATTTCGGTTTGTTGTTCCACTCTTCTTACTCCAAGGGGTCGACCATCTAACGCCTCCACTTCTAGGAAAGAGGAACAAGTAGTTAGTGGGATTATTCAGGGCAAATTATGTAAAGATGAAATTTGCTGCAGCTCCAGAGTCAACTAAGGCAGATGTGGTTATCTTAATTTTAGAATCAACTGTTGTGACAGGTAAGTAGATAACATTACTAATCTTATTGGAGGTGGAAGCTAGACTCACCGGCGCTCGGTCAGGGTTGGGCCGGACTGGACAGGAGGACCTCAGATGACCCGCTTGACCGCAGTATAGACAAAGCCCTGAGCGGAAGCGTCGTTTTCATTCCTCAGAATTTAGGTGGGTGAAATTGACTTGCATGAGTTCAGAGGGGGCTGCACACTCAGGTCTGTCTGGAAAATTGCATCGGTGGGGACGCCGAGAACGAATAAGATTATCGATCTGTATGGAAAGTTCAATGTACTCACTCAGGGACCTTCCCTCATCACGACATGCTAGTTCAGACTGTAGGTCAGGGTCGAGACCTCTTCGGTACAGGAGGAGTGGTGTGTCCTCAACCCGTGTGGTCTGAGCAGCAAGTGTGTGGAGATTCAGTGCGTACTCCGCTGCAGGTAGACCTTCCTGGGTTAACAAGAGCAATTTTTCTAGCATCTCTCTGCGGGATGATGATGTAGGATAGGAATCAAAAGTGGGGAACGTAGATCCATCTGTTCCATATACAGATTGATATTTTGGACAATTCCACGCTCCCAACTTTGTGGGAACAGTTTGGGGATGGCTCCTTCCTGTTCCAACGTGACTGCGCACCAGTGCAGAAAGCAAGGTCCATAAAGACATGGATGAGCGAGTTTGGTGTGAAAGAACTTGACTGGTGTGCACCAGTCCTGACCTCAACCGGATAGAACACCTTTTGAATGAATTAGAGCGAAGACTGCGAGCCAGGCCTTCTTGTCCAACATCAGTGTCTGACCTCATAAATGCGCTTCTGGAAGAATGGTCAAAAATTCCCATAAACACACTCCTAAACCTTGTGGAAAGCCTTCCCAGCAGAGTTGAAGCTGTTATAGCTGCAAAGGGTGGGCTGAAGTCATATTAAACCCTATGGATTAACAATGGGTTGTCACTTAAGTTCATATGAGCCTAAAGGCAGATGAGCGAATACTGTTGGCAATATAGTGTAAAAAATAAACCTTATATGGGTAATTTGTTTTCTATACTCAAACTTCATGCTTCAAACTTCATGTAATTTCTTGATCGATTGTCTGGACTGCTATTGACTTTACTACCAACACTGCATGATTTACCTCTACTGAGTCACACATTTGCATTGAGATGTTCCTTGCCCTGTTTGGAAGCCAGAAAAATCACTGCTAGTGGATTTGGAGTGGATTTAACAATGTTTGAGCATAAAGCAGCAGTTTAGAAAGAATGACAATGACGAACCTGTTCTTAGAATCAACTCGCTGAAACTGTTGAGAAACTAATAAAAAATTTACAAAATTAGAATTTTCAGAAATTTACAAAAATTTCAGAAATCATACAGTATCATTGCATTTCAAAGGAGAGCAACAGTTACAGGTATATTTTAAACTAATGTGATCAAAATAATAAAAGGGTTAATCTTACCATAGAAATTACTTGTAGCATACTAAAAACAAGACCAAAAAAAACTGCAATTACAAATTTATATACAGAAATAAAGCATTAATATAATTAATCATATTCTGTAATGACCTCTCCATGCAATACTGAAGCAAAGCACCCTGAAGAATAGAGAAAATAAATTATGTGTTGTCAGTATTGTCTCCAGTATGCACAAACTGTTTAATGACTAAGCAATAAGAAGCCATGTTAATGCTCTAGTCGCTACCGCTGATGGACCTTAATGCCATTGACTAGCAATTCTAATTGTTTTTAATCACCAGGTTTTTGACATATACGCATAATGTAAATGAAAACATCAGATTATGGTTAACCTGGTTACCTAAGGTAGGGAACGAGTTGCTGTCTCATGGCATAGACACTATGGGAATGCACTTCAGATGTGCCCAGCTCTAAACATGTGAAATCACACCTTATAGGCAAGTCCAGGTCATTATTACAATAAAATGGGTTACATAACCTGAGACATTCCCTTTTGAGAAATCTTTATGACGCATCATGGCAGTATGGGGAATGTTAATTCACTACGCAACACAGAATAACATGAATATGGGTGGAGATGACCAGCCTGCCACAGCATAAACATCACTCAGAGGTGTACCCGTAGACTATGTTACACTCTTAGTGGTGTGAGCCCTGACATCTGGAGGTAATGTCAGGCCACAAACCTCATAGGACAGGGCAAGAGCATTCATAATCCAGTGTGACAAATTCTGTTTGGTGACTGCATTACCTTGGTTGTGACCACCACAGCAGACTAAGAGCAATGGCTTCCTGCTCAGACGACTTATGTGGCAGAGGACTTGTCTGGGGGTTTAGGATGATTTTAACAAAACTTGAGGCAAAATAGGTAGGGCCAACAGAAAGCACACGCAGGTGATGCTAGTAACGGAGCCACTTCGTAAGATAGAAATTTCTGTAAAACTGCCCTGAAGGATCAAATAATGAAGCCTCCCAGTAAAGGCTTCATTAATAAATTTGTGGCTAGCATAGATAAATGCCCAGAAATACCTTGAGGGAACCCTGCTGAGAGATGCTCTTGAAGGAACTGCAACACCGAAAAAAGTGTACATTTTGCTAGTGAAGGGAGCTTTGAAACTCAGAATCATCTCGACAACCTTAGTTGAGAATCCAGAGACTATGAGCTGGCTCCCCTTAGTGGCAAGGCTACCTAGTGGTACTACCTACAGTAGGTGAACTTGATTCTGGTGAACCCTTGCTAGTACTCCCAGGAGCAGATCTATTGGAGGAAAAGTGTACAGGTAAAGCCTTAGACATGTCTGTTTTATGGCATCAAGCCATAGAAGCTGGGTGAGTGAGGCCATACTAAAATAGACAATGGATTGACATCTCAGAGATGAACAGAGGCTCTGCTGTACCTCTGCCAAATGGATTACACCACTTATGGATGGAGTCCCCAAGCCTCAGCCCTTGCCTCGACTGGATGTCTGCCACCAGGTTTGCATGCCGTGGAATGTACCTCACTTTAACTGAGGGTAGCCCTGAGTCTCTGCCCAAAGTAGGATATGTTACACCAGCCTAAAAAAGGGGCATGAACACAACCCTTCCTGGTAATTTATGTTTGCCCACTAGGTTTGATGTAATCCTACATGGTCTAGAGGGCAAGTTGGGTTTCCTCCATGATGATGCTATATGTCCTATATGTCTACACTAATGTCTTTCATTTTATGCATTGCCCAATATCCACTCTCATGCAGACCAACAATAGAAGAATAATTTTAGTGGCAAATGTAAAAACATGACCTGAATATGGATTCTTTCATGATTTTGACATCTTTGTGTGAAGATCAGGGAAGGAGGTAGAGGAAGTGGGTAGGTTGTTCTCGATTGGATGATAAAAGTGATCGTCCAGTTTAGATCTTGGTACCATAAACATAGTTACTGTGCTGCATCAGTAGATGTATGACCCAAACTATGCGGTGCAGAAGCCTGGCTCCATTCAACATTAAAGAGTGCCAGGAGGGAGCAGAGTGTCCTTAGCAAGAGCAGCTCACACTGAAAACAGCCAGTAAACATGCTAAATCATACTAGTATCATGTTAGCATCATGTTAAACCAATATCCTGAGATTTGCCACTGCAAGCACCACTCACACTTCTTCAAAAAAATTACCTGTCTAGTTATTACTATTATTCCATCCTAAAACTAATTGTGCATACCAAATCAA
>JAZGTJ010004012.1:0-32625 GCA_036877575.1 Botia almorhae
AGTCCCACCAGCTCATAAACATTTATCTTTAACCAGGTAGAAACCATGTGAAAACAGCATCTGAGCGGTACTGTATTTTACAGTATGGTCAACTTGAATACATTGGTGTTTTTGTTACATGGAACTTTTGTCAGTCTAGCCTGCTGGTGCCCATTTACATTTAGTCTTCTTGCAGACGCGTTTATCTAAAGTGACGGTATCCGTCACATTCTAAGACTACATGCTTTCGGGTTTTGCCGGTGGTAAATCTTCCACAGGGTGTGAAAGTCATTACCAGTAGTTTCTGGTCACTATTGCGTTCCTCATGAGGGAAAAGTGCCCCTGCTCCCTGACCAAAATAAATACGGCCCCTGTTATTCTGTCAGCAGCTGTCTTTAGAGAGCAATATTTGAAACACGCCGTGATCCTGGTGCCTTTTATATGGAGAATCCGTCGTCATACCACAGGCATGAACCATAAACGTGGAGTTCTGTGGAAGAATAAGGCCGAGGAGGAGCTTCATGCTTCCTATCGACATCATCCGATCCCCCCTTCACTTGGAGACATATTCCCCCTTGAGGGAAAGACTTTTTAATCGCCTAGTCTAGTGGGCACTCACGATTTTAGAACGTTTCCTTAACAATGCTATTTGCTATTTGATGCTATATGTTCTAGGAACGTTCAAGACGTCCAGTTTTATAGTAACGTTTTCCGTTGATTGTAAGAACATTATTCAAACGATTTTTAAATTCTGTAACGTTTTTTAAATGTTCCACTAACAACTTATGAATAACTTTTATGTATGATACATAACATTGTACTAACATTACTGCGAGAACTTTTTGATAACTCTGAGAAAACTTTTAGTAAATGTAGTAAATGCCAATGTTCCGAGAACGTTGCGTGTTAGGTATTAGATGTTTAAATGTGGCCCTTCTGTCTTCCAGGCCTCTGTGTAGTTCCACAAGGGCCCCACACACGCTTTCATCTCTGCAGACACATGCAACAGGCATACACACATCACACATGATGGCCGATGTGCTTCCGCCACGCAGCCTTCAATAAACATACATTCATATATTCCCACACATAAGCGCTAATGCAAACTCGACTTCTGATCGTGTGTACGCAAGATTCTGTTTCATGTGCCCACTGGCACAGACCAGATCATCCCCTCTTCTGGGCGATTGGGGAGCGGGGGTATGACTTTCAACATCTGCTGCACAGTTGCACCAGACTAACCGCTAAAATTTTCTGTCCTGTTTCCCCTTCTCTCTCTCTCTTTCTCTCCCTCTTTCTCTCTCTCGTGAGCATTTAATTGAGACATCGCGGCTTGTAATCAGAGCCCTGTGATACTGATGGAAGTTGTGGCTTCTGACCCTCTCGAATCTAAAGACCTGGACCGATGAAACAGACACCCAGACAAAACAAAGTGTCGTCGGCTGCAGGATGCTGCGTTTGGTGTGTGTGAGTCCAGGCTCCCATACACAGAGCAGGGAATAGCGAAGTAATCCTGTGTCTACTTACAATTGTGTAAATGCACCAAAATAAACAGATGGATTTTAGGTTAAAACATACCCTCAGGGTTCTACTCCAGATTGCAGTTGCTGTTGGTAGGAAACCTTTGAGTTTATGCAGATTTTATTCAATACTGTAATTTTAGTAGACTTGCCTTACAGCACTGACAGAAATCCTTCGGGATGGTCGCTGAGGCCTGTGTGTGTTTTTTTTTTCTTTCTGCTGGATTTTTTGCTTCCCAGCATCCATCCAGGTCCCAAGATTCCATCCCACAGTGTTTATACTGAATAATACCTGGATGCAGGACAAATCTCTGCTACCCTCTAGTTACTGTTGGATTTTTTCCCTAACGTGCTCTTTTTCTTCTGTCCGTCGGTGCGGTGTGGAACTCTGACCCTCTCGGGCCCTGAAGGAGCTTGGCAGCATTATTGGGACCAGGGGGATTACCAGCACTGGGGCACGGAGGGGTTACTTTTACTCAGAAATCCAAGTCCCAGCTGGGAGCGTTCTCAGAATGTTGGCTAATGTTCTCTACAAGTTCTCAGAGTTATCAGAAATGTTCTTTGAGTTACCTTAGTAGAACGTAAAACATCATTCGTAAGTTGTTAGTGGAATGTTTTAAAAACGTTACAGAATTAAAACATTTTAAATAATAACGTTTATACAATCTCTGGAAACATTTATACAATCTCTAAAAAATAACGTTTATACAATCTCAAGTTTATGCAATGTTTCAACAACATTCAAAATAGCATTTTAAATGTTTTTGTTACTTAATAGAAACATTAGGGAAACATTCATACAACCTAATATTGTTAGCTGGGGTAAGGGCTTGTGTGTTTCTATGAGGAAGCCTTGCATCAGGTCTTACTGATCTAAACAATAAACACACCTCACCGCCCCACAGGCCCACAGATGCCAGTAGAAAAGAACTAGATCCCTTTCTGTTTTTTTTTAAGTCGTCTCAAAAGGATACACACCTTTCTAGACAAATGAAAGACAGTTTTAAAAATTATTAAATTAAAGAAGGAAGAACAGCCGTGACTCTCCTTTAAAGGCTGTCTGATTCGGCACGGCCCGTTTGCCTCATGGGCACCTCCTTTTTATGTGAAAACCTGCTCAGTTCCCCAAGACATGAGGCAGATTTCCTCTCCGTTTCCCATTGGAGATGAAGACGGAGGGCCTCGTTCTGAAATAAGATTTAAAGAACACATCGTGCTACACAATTTCCTCTTACATCCTCCAGAAGTGCCCTGGGGGAGCTGCAGAGGGCCGGACACATAGCTCAGACACACATATGGCCTAGACAGGGTTAGGTACTGGTGCGCTTACAGAACAAGCTACAGCATAGCCAGTGGGTTTGCTTACTGTATATTGAGCCTCAGTGTGTTTATATGAGGAACAGATTAGACTGTATGAATTTAACATGGACCTCTTTTTGAAAAATCCCAGCAGTGGTAGCGGCTCTAAAGAAGTTTTAGGGAGCCCCAAATGTTTCCCATAACTCCACAATGAGGGCTTGCTTTCCTGCCAACGCAATCTCTTGCCCCCTTTTCAGCCTCACTATAAAGCAGGGCACTCCACGGTGTAAAATAGTACCTCTGCATCCATATGTACACGACAGAGGCTGACGCTTGGCCCCTGTATAGGGGAGCTGCGTTGATCGCAGCAAACACGCATGCACACGCGCGCGGGCCATGCTTCCCATCACCCGCAGCACTCGCAGGAAATGCAACTTCAGGAATGAAATGGAAAACAAATGTTCCATCAAATAGTTTGTGTAATTGTAGTGTGAAGAGGTCACATGCTTGGCAAAGCCGTAGAGTTTGTTCTTTCTTTTTGTTTCAAACATAAAAATGAGCTTTTAAAATATACTGTAATTGTACAGTTAAACAGTGATGATTTCCAGGGAGTAGATATTTCCCCCAGATATGTTTGCTGTTTAGCATAAACAAACGCGCTAGTCATAAGCGAATTCTAGCAACTTTTTTATATGTGTGGGAAGAAAAGCACCAAGATGTTTTTAATACACAAAACGTTTCAGGATGTTAGTCACGAAACGCTTGGAAAAATTGCCCGGGTGTGTAACGCGGTTCGTAAATTCCTTTCAGCGCGAAACCGACAATGGCTGAACTGATAAGAATGACAGAAGGCTAGCCTCAAACGGCCCTCGTATATCATTCCTCTGTTCTATCAGTATGAAACAGATGTTTACGTAAATCTGACAGATCAAAGCGCCCCACCGAAATCGTAAACACGTTTAAACGACTCCAGACAATTTTTACCTCAGCTGCCGTTTGAATCGCCATTATTTGCCTTATCAGATATGATACGTTTGTGAAATTGTGACATATGACAAACATCACGAATCTGCGGTGTTCCCTTGATCTATTTATCGCCTCACCACCACTTTCTCTGTCCTGCTCGGCAATAGCACAGATGCTCGCTAGAACAGCGCAGAAGTGCTCTTTGATAAAGCGCTGGAAGCTTTTTATGTCGCTCGTCAGGAACGTAATATAACATTTAGGCAGTAATTAAATGAAACTAAAGCTAATTATGCCTCATTTTCGGAGGGACACAAGACGTGAGCTCTATGTACTTATGCCCAGATGTGGGGGTGAGTCAGGCTTGGAGATAGAAGACCACAAAGGCTGATTTGCAGCCCTTTCTGTGGGCTTGTGGTAGCAGATGTACTGTATCAGCTTCTGTGTGTGGTAGACACAGAGGGCAGCTGGCATCGCTGTGGTGTTCCTCCAGCCTCTGGATTCGTGGACAGTGTGATGAGAATGTGTCTTCAGGTGATTGATTACATTGATTTCTCGATAACATCTCTGTTTCTTTGTAATTAGACTTTCCTCTGTAATACAGTTAAGAATAACTTGTGGTGCATTGTCAGGATTCGAACCCTGACCTGGCTGTTGGTTGACCCTGATCTGTTAGTTGAGCTAGAGGAGATATTTTCTCTGAAAATCATTCTTATTTTAATACAGATGATCCAGCTAACAGGAAACATTCTCAGAACGTCAGCTGATGTTGTATAAAAGCTCTCCCAAAGTTATCAGAACTGTTTTGCGGTAACATTAGCAGAATGTTTTTAACGTTGTATTTCATACAGCGATCAGTAACTTTAAAGTAACATTTCATACAACATCTAAAAACAATTTCACAGAACATTGAAAATAATTTCTATGTTTTTGTTACTTAACGGAAAATTCATAACTTGAAAGATTTCCATGACAAAATGACAGATTAATAATAACAATCAGATTAATCAGTGTGTCGGTCACGCATACTTTTAGTCTCACTCTGACATTTCATCACATCTTCTCAAAGAGTCAATGCGGTGGGCTCACCTGCTCCTTAATCTCTCTACACCTCCCTTCACCGTTGCATGAAATTAGGAAAATAATGACCCAGCTAATCTCAACATTAGCTGCTCAGTTGGAATGCATGTGTTTCAAATCATTTTGTCTGATAGTAAGCAGAGCTTGAGAGAGAGAGAGAGAGAGAGAGTAGGTATGATCCAGAGTAACCTTGTTAGGCTAAGTGACACTGTGCAGAGAAGCTTCGTGTCAGCTGGTTAAGATGGACTTCTGCCTTCTCAGGTCTCAGGGTGAGAGTATTATACTCGTTTCTCTCTCTGACTCTCTCTCCCTCTCTCTAGCTTTCTTACTTTTCTCTCTCCACTGTCCTCTCGCTGTTTACTGCATAGAAAAATATAAAATCATGTTACATGATGACAATAAAATCTGCTACAGCTATATAGCTAACATATATTCATTTTACATTTTAAATTGAATTAGCAAAAGTTAATGAGCTTCTTCTTCTTCACCTGCATAATGGCAGGTGATGAAAGCCAGTCATAAACAGGGTAAACAAAAGCCTTTCTGCTACTCCTTTACCTGACACCAGGTGTGTCTCATCTCTGTTGATGTGCTTTCAACAGCAAAAACTAGAGGTTGATGAGTTAATCTTATGGTATAGCACTGTATCAGTACAGATAAAGCCTAGTTAATACTAATTGCGACTGGTTAGCGAATATGACGCAAATGCGCCGAAATGCTGTACGCAAAAGTTGTACGACTGTTTACTGAATTCTGTCTGGCCCGTTTGCTGCATCTTCTAGCAGACGCAGTGCTGTAGCTGGCTGCAGTTGTACTCCTCTCCACAGCATTATAAATGTATGTGTTAGGAGGCTCTTAATGGCTGCTAATCCAATTTCTGCCGCTGAAATCAAATCTCGCTGGCGCCAGCGATCCTCTCGTTCTCTCGCGAATAATGACTTTGCTTTTGGTGTCTTTCTGAAAATGATGGACCACCAAAACGGCAGCTTTATCATCTCCCGTGTTCACACGAAGCCTCGAACCCTTTTATTGTCTGTTTTCACTCGTTCTTGTTTTATGGCTCTTTTTTATCATGGGGGGGGTGAACTGGATGAGATTAGGGAGCAGCAGAAAAGGCAATTATTAATTGTTGATCCCTTGAAAGATGAGAAGTTTCTGAGCAGAAGAGCCTTCACAGAGAAGACCATTTACCGCTCGCCTGTAATGCTTTCCTGAGGTCAGGCATCGATTTCTCTAAACCGCATGCTGCGCTGATAAGATTAGGCCTTTCGATTCCTGAACAACTTGAGTCATGCACATGAAGTCACTTTGGGTTGAATTTAAGGCTGGATGGAGGTCTTTTCATTTGGTCACTGCCTTTTTAATAGCAGGTCCCCAGCTAACAGGGAACGTTCTCAGAACATTGGCCAACATTCTCAGAACATTCTCTCAAAGGTATGAAAACATTCTTGCAGTGATATTGGTAGAACGTAATAAATGCTAAGTGGTTAGTGAAACGTTTTAAAAAGTTACAGAATGAAAACAGGTTTGAATAGCGTTTCCTAATCAAACCAATACAATACGCAAAACAATAACGTTAATACAACATCTAAAAAATTTTTTTGAACATTCCTAGAATGTTGTTGTTACTTAATGTAAATGTGAGGGAAACGTTTTTACAACCTTAAATTGTTAGCTGGGTCATTGCCAGGTCAAAATGTGTTCAAATGTCGTAAGCAATATTGCCATGGCTTCTGATGTGGCTCGTCCAATCAGAATTAAGAATCAGAACTATCCATTTTCTAGCTCAGGATTTTCATCTTGATAAAGCTGAAATTCGTCACACGCCTAAAAGCGGTAACATTTCTATGAAAACTGGCGGTTTCATCTGTTATTTTGATGGCACGTTGTGAGAGAAACCAAACGCGGCGCATTGAACGAGAGCCAGTTATAGAGGAGGTGCACTGAAAGAATAGAGTAATTCATCAACATCGTGCGCTGAAGGAATTTTGTGGTTGATCTGGGTAACTTCCACCCCATGCAGCAGCACACACTGGGGTTCATCTCGCACTGCCAGGTGTTTTGGCACATTGTATCCTCGCGTGTGGGAGATGCAATGAGAGAAGCCATTTCTCCACAGAAAGAAAGTCATGTGGAAGTCACGCGGATGTACGAAATGTGTTTCAACTCACACCTGCGTTCGCTTTGCTTTCCCTGCTCCCCTTGACACTCGCAAACCTGGGGGAAAACTCTCTCTTTTGTTGCCAAGGAGTGGTAATCAATTTTCCGTGCAGATATCGGCCATGCGAGGAACATAAGAGCGCGCACCAGTGCGCTGTTTTTGATTAGCGCGCTAACTTGTTTGTTTGTTTGATGGAGAAAATCATGTAACAGGAGTGTCTTTTGGCAGATGCTTGCTGTAACTACAAAAGGAGGCAATCAGTTTAGGAAAGACTTTTTTTTTATTCCACCAAAAAGAAAAGGAAAAGGAAGAAATGTTTATGGTTAAAAGGGCATTCTGGCTTTATATGTTTGACATATATAGCATGTTTACTTTCAGCGTTTCCAATCAGAGACCATAATTTTTGCCCATGTCCCCAAAGACCTCGCTTCTCTCCACGGTAATGCAAACGGCACGGGCTGTTTCGAAACGCCGTGTTGCCTCGAGATTGACTGCGCTCTGTGACCCTCGCTAATTGGAGTTGCCGATTAATTGTAAATATTAGATCAAAACTGCGAACACAGGCTAATTCAAACATCTCACGCGTGCCAGAGATTCAGGTCGCGGCGCATTAAATAGTCGCAGGCATCTTGATATGATTTTCCAATTTAGGCCTTGTGTTGACCTGCACTGGGCTTTCTGTTAGGATTGGTTGCCCTCTAGCTGTCAGTTATGAAATATTATGAAACTTCATTCAGCGTTTTCTTTGAGTTTTCAGCGGATTGATGATTTGAACCGATCAGCTGTTTACTCCCATTAATACTGATTTCCCCAAGCGGAACGGAAACGTGTCGCGTGACAGCGGTTTAAAGTGACCCTTTGACAATATTTGAAAATAAACAATTATTTGAAAGTGCGTTTGACTGATGACTTTGAAATGATTAGATCAGCATGCAGTTGATATACGGTCCGTAGTGGCCTAGCCTCAAGTTTAATTTCCCCATAGTTAATCACACTGTTCTTGTGCTATAAACACAGCCTAATGAGACAGGATATTGTTCTGATGGTTGGGAAAGAACATGTGTGTTCTGGCCTGCTGTACACGTCTTTTTAATATAGAAGTCTGTTCTTTACTGCCATCGAAATTTGTCCCCCAAAGTGATTGGAGGGATTGGAGACTGTGTTTATAAAGAACGTGGCAACACGGTGTAGAATGAAAATGGCCTCTTATACCGGGAAACGAAAGAAATTGCCTACGGTCATTATGTGCTTGCGTTTTTTGCCCGTATAAATCCGTTACAGCTCACTTGGAGCAATTGAAAGTGACATGTTTCAAAGAGGTTCAGCGATTTTGTTGTTTCTGTTGTTTTTATATGAGGTGCACAGAGTTTCGGTTCAGCGAAAGCGGGCAGCTGGCGGAATGAAACGAGTTTCGATTGTAAAGTGTAAAGACGGTGTTTTTGCGTTGCCCCAAATTGCGGGACTACAAGAAATCGTTCCCCAAAATAGCACGATCGTATTAATTGCAGGAAATTGCTGGTGGAAGATTAAGTGAAATTGTTACATTTTTTGTGTGCCACCAAAAGAGAGCAAAAGCGGCCGTGCTCGTTTTCTCAGGGTTGTTTCCACTTAAGAAAATCATTTTCTAAGAATTCACATGGTGGAGTTGGGAATGGCAGTCGGGCAGCTGTAAGAGAGCCAAGAGCTGATTTGTGTGTGAGAGAGACCCGCCAGAGATAAAGTCACCACACATTACGCTGCTTTGCCTCATTTTGTGGTGCTAAATGGTCTGAACAAGTGCAATAATAAGACTTTGAGCCAGGCCTTGAAATCCAACTATAGAACGATCATTTTCTGTAGCCTCTATGTGAACCGTAGCATAGCTAACAGAGAATGCGTGCCAGATCTCAGGATCCAGATACCACCCAGCATCCAAGTCTAACTCGTTTTTCCCCTGCTGACAAATTTTCTGTGCCTCTCGGTCATACTGTCAATAGTTGCACACATACACACCTCGTTATCTTATTTGCCACTGTTGGATCAAACAAGCCCCCCTATTGGCTGTGTGTGATATGCTACAAAGGTTTCCATGAGCCTGTTCTATCCCAGAATGCTTTGCATGGTGGGGAGACACCTGGCTTACATTAATTCTGGTCTGCGAAGCCTGGCTGAGAAGTGAACCAGCGTTATACACTTTGCTCCACTGTTTTCTAAGCTGGTGTGCCAGCGGGGGAAAGGGGCGAGAAAAGGTTCATTTGGTTTGGGGTTCTGCTCAGAGAGTCTTTAAATCATAAAAACATAATTCACGGGCAGCTGAATGTCTCACACGGTATGTTAAAATGTGCTTTTTCTCTCTCTGTTGTGCTACAGGGGGTTCGGGTAAGGGACACCGAACCAAAGAGCAGAAAAAGAAGTCCAACAAGCAGAGGCTGCGCTTCCGGGCCCAGAACCAGCACAGCGACCACCTGGCCTCTCTCCGGGCTGCCCAGTAAAAGACTTATCGATGGAACAAAGACCACGAAGCTGCTAACCAACGCTCAACCCTCCCTGATGAAAGTATACACACACACACCCAAACCGGTTTAATCGCACTGTCTCCCACTGCATCCCGCGCCAGTGAAACGTCCCTCGACCCCGTGACCCCACTGTGACATCACGGAACACGAACGCAGCTGTTCATATATCTCAAATCTCGTTCCATCGGAGGAAGAAGAGAGAGATCGGGCATGGAGGCCAGACGTACGGAGAGAGCGCAGAGCTGCGAAAGGAGGCCAGATCGAAAGACAGAACGAAAGACGAAGAGAATCGAGAGTTTATATTGAGAGGATAATCAAACGCAATTGACTGATAATGACGGGAAACGAGAGAGAGACTTAACATGTGTTTATGTACAAATACACCATCCCCCACGAATCAAGGCAGAGCGCATCATGTATTGACTTTAATTGTCAAATAGGTACTTTGTTTTTGATAGCAACGTTACGAACGTGAAACCACGCATAGTTGCGAATTATTATTCTCCGTACGAAATGTTTACGTCCAGGCCGCTTTATGCTTTCACTGTATATTGTGGGTAAAAATCTTCAACTATAGCATGGCCACAAATTCGTGTACATAGTTGGTGATGATAAATAAAAAAGCATTACTGTATTTTCAGTATTGACACTTTCAGCGTTAAAATGTGTAACAAAAGGTTATAATACCAGCTACAGTTAAATAAAGAACAAAAAAGCTAAATAAAAAGCATAGCCTCCACATAGCTATTACATTTATATGGTATATAATTGATTTATTTATTGATTCATTTTTTTATTATAATTATTATTTTTATGTTTGGTGAAAATTATGTCTCTGTACCTGATACTCCTCAAAGCCGAAGTTCTTTGAACCACTTATAACAATACAAGTATCTCCAACAGTGCAAACTGATTGTATCTGATTTGCTGGTAAATGTTACTTAGAGAATCATTGTGTAAACTCGGTTTAGCATCCTGTACTTTACGTTGATTACACATCCTGCAACAGCTGAAGTATATCGTCAACTGATTGATAATGTGTATATTGTGTGCTATTAAAACGCAGTTCATGTTGCACTTTGTGGCATTGTATGTTTTCATCGCCGTCCAGTTTACCAACTTGAGTCTATTTTGTAACATCGGTCATTTCACAGCATGCTGGTACGCCCAACAGATGGCAGACAATAGGGCCCTTCCCAGCTAACAGGGAGCGTTCTCAGAATGTTGCTAGCATAATGCAAAAAAAGTTCTCTTGAAGTTATCAAAAATGTTCTTGCCATAACGTTAGTTGAACATTTTTAACGTTGTATATCGCATATCAAAAATGTTATTCGTAGGTTGTTAATGAAACTTTTTAAAAAGTTACAGTATTGAATAATGTTCTTATAGCCAAGCAATTTTGTTAATACAATGTCTAAAAAAACTGTGTTTTGAACATTCTTAGAACATTCAGTTCATGTTCTTAGAACATGTTTTTGTTACTTAGAAAAATGTTCTTGCAAGCTAAAATTGTTAGCTGGGTTATTGATGGAATGTAATGTCATTCAGATCATGGTGTAGGTGTTTCTGACAGGTGCGAACGCATCATCCGCATAGATTCAAAAATAGTTTCACATAGAAGTGCCAAAAAACTAAATGATTATTTTCTTCAGCTGTTCTGGCAAAATGGTATAAATGGAATCACAGTCAATTAACCCAGAGCTGTATGATCAATCTTATCTGCCAGAGATTCAATTCATTGTGTGTCAGATAGCAGATTTCCAGCATTAGTTACACCTGTGAGGTCACAGATTGTATTTCCTGGGGAGTTTGAAAAGATCAAAACAACAGACAAATTGTACCCCTGAAAGTAAACCACTTGTTTGGTCACACTTAAGAATATATTAATTTCATTGCAGCCCATAATAAACTACCACACCAGCGATAACTGCAAGCAAGCAGTTGGTTCTTTTTCTCAGAATCAACTTTCGTTGTCTTTATATGATTTTAGACCTTTTATAGGAGCACATCACCATTACATTACAAATTCCACTTAGTTTGAGATCCTGTATGACATTCATTAATTTTTAGTGTGGTAAGTGTCCCAATGCTCTATACAGCCATACCGGATAACAACTTTAGGTTGTGAGAATGTTTCCCTAACTTTTCCATTAAGTAACAAAAATATTAAAAAGGCCATTTTGAATATTCTAGGACGGATGAAAACGTCCAGTTTTTAGCTTTTGTTTTAACGTTAATATTATCGTTTGGGTATAAGTAACATTTTTAAAATGTTCCACTAACAACTTAAGCTTAACGTTTTAGATATATATGATATAATGTTAAAAAAAAGCATTCTACTAACATTACTGGAAGGACATTTTTGATAACTTATATATTATTATATTAATTATTATTATTATATAATTATATTATTATATTATTGACCTTACACATGACTGCAGATGTCAGAGGGAGTTCATTATCCTTCATCAGCCTCCTGATTATGTTAAAATACACCAAGGAACAGCTACTGCTAAACAGAACGAAAAAAAACAGTCTCTGCCTTTAAGAACGACATGATCTTTTGAAGCAGGAGTGAGGTCCATAAACTCTGCATGTTCTGTAATGAATGTATATGTAAACTTACCAACTGTGTTAAAACTCCCATCTGCTGTGGGTTACAAGTTAATGAACTGCTCACAGATGTCATCTCAGGGGCCACGCCATCACCAAACCAAACTGGAAACTGAAAGGAAATAGCACACTATAGTGGATTCATTTAAAAGAAGACCAGCAATAAAACACTACAAAAAATGATCTTTGCTACTAAAATCGTCTGCTGCTGTTGTACTAAATTACTGCAAAAGAACTTTCAGTACTTTAGAAGAACCAGGAGCTTTTCAGTCAAAGGTTTTTAAAAGGAACCATTTCTTATCTTTTTATAGTCTGTAGAACTTTTTTGATGGTATATAAGAGCCACTTTTGGTTCTCAAATGAATCTTTCAATATAAAAGTTCTTAAAGGGAACCGTTTCATAGTCTGTGGAGCCTTTTGGTAACTGGGCCTTTGTGCACCAAAAAGGTTCCACAGATGTTAAAGGTTTCTTTATGGAACCAGACGGCTTGACAAAGAACCAGCTAGGAACCTTTATTCGTAAGAGTGTATACTGCGACTTCTAATGCTAAACTACTAATGCTAAACTTCTAATGCGTAAGCGCCGCATGAGTACAAAAGACCAGGATGTAATGGTGTATATTAATGTCAGTTATGATATCCAGTGTCTGTCCACACATCAAAAGGTTGTGTTGCCCATTTCCTTTTCCCATCATGCAGTTCTCTTTTCATCACAAAACCACTTCTGTAAACTATGCGGTAGCTTAAAGTCAGAGCATCGTTCTGTGGATGTCTGTGTTTTTCTTGCGTGTGTGTGTATGTGTGTGTGTTTGTGTGTGGTACGAAGTTCTGGTTTGGTCGAGTCTATGGCTTCCTTTTAATCTGACGGAGTGCGTTTTCATTAGCTCCACTTGGTTCTATTATTATGGTGTACTTCAAAGACTGAACAAGTGGAACCGCAAACAGGAAACGCTGTTTGTGAGGCCGGAGCGCTAGCGGTCTTCATTCCAGTGTCGTGAGATTGCTCTCTCATCATTCCGTCGTGTACAGAGCGTCTGCTGCCTAAATGACACATTTGTTCCAAAGCAGATGCCGGAGGCTGAGGTTATGATATCGCCGGATTCATAACCTTGCCCGGGACAATAAATGTTGAAATAATTTGCTGTTTTCAATAACTGTGTAATGGGGCATTGGTTTGCCCACCGAGGCAAAGGAAATCTGGGACCATTAGCTCTCTCGTTGAAAACGACTTTTTTGGCCAGACACAGCGTGTGGATGTATACGCTCCGAGTCGCAGGCCAAAAAGTGTGTGGAGCACAACTTTACCATATGTTAACATAAGAAATTATTTGGAGAAAGCATAAATGCGTTTTCACACAAACTTCACCCAGTCCTTAAGAGGAAATTTGTGCTCGTGCTGACACAAAAATGTTAATACGCATATTACACATATGAATAAATCCATCAACGAAAACTGTGTGTAACTTTCCTTGATGGGAAAGTTATTTCATTTTTATATTTCAGGTTTTTCAGACAATGACTATAGATAATCTGGAGTCACATAGGGATCTATATAGTAAATAGCCTTTTAAGTAGGTGTTGCCGTTTAATGGGTGATGCCAATATATATATATATAAAAGGGGGCGTGGTGTGTTCGCAGTGAGAAGCGGGGGCGGAGTCCCAGTGGCCAGACGCGTGCACCTATTGGTCCGGGAGGTAAAAGGGGCGGCTTCCTGTAGCGTCACGTAAAGTTCATGGAGAGCGAGGGCAGTGGCAGCCCGTCAACCTTTCCCGTTTATAAAACACGATACAATTCGACACGTACCCAATTTCCGGAACCCGTGTCCGGTTGCTCAAACGCGGAAACACCGGCATCCTTCAATTTCATTTATGGACCTGCGAGGACAACAACGCGCATGCACAGGGAAATGTATAGCATACATGCGTATAAATCAATATGTACATATACATTTTTAGAGGTGCTCTATTATTCAGTCAATAATGGTTTTAAAGTACAGTTGTCTGTATGTTTATCACCTGCTAGGAAAAATCTGTCCGGTGGTTTTGATGTAACTGTAGCTGCATACAGTGCGTAAGTATGACGTCATTGCGGACTGTTAATGCATTGCAGGGATTTATTGCAATTTCAGAAATGCGCTTTAATGCATCTTCCACTGGTCTTAATGTTTGGTTTCAGCCTTCAAGTCAAGAGACAAAATAATATTTGTGGTCTCATGTCTGAACCTGGTCTTCTTGGACACATTATGACAGGTGCACCAGTATGACCTCTGTATTCCATTAAAAAGACATTTACTGGCCGAGCTGACATGAAGTTTTAGGTAAGTACCCAGCTAACAACTTTAGGTTGCAAAAACGTTTTCCTAACATTTCCATTAATAACAAACATGTTATTTTGAAAATTCTAGAAACGTTTTTGCTTTGCAAACATTAAAACATTTTTAATTCTGTAGCGTTATTGAAATGTTTCACTATTTAAATGTTCCACTGTTTTATAATACATTCAACTGGTGTTACTGCAAGAACATTTGAGAACGTTGAGAGAACTTTTATAAAACATTGGCCAATGTTCTGAGAATGTTCCCTGATAGCTGCATAACGGGGTCTGTTCTTTCAAATCCTGGCTTTTTTCTTCCAAATTATTCTGAACATTTTCTTTCCAGCCATGGTTAGTGTACTAGTTAGTGACCACCACGCTATGCGACGACACCACGCATGACGTCGGGTGTTTAATTTCAGTCAGACAACCACACAAGACCTCAGGCCTTCCCTGGAGACCTTGAGGTCTCGTAATCACATGAGAGGTCAAAGCCTCGAGTCAACCGCAGCATCACCACCTTCCTCTGGACTCCAGTTTGGGTCTTACTAGAAGGATCTTTTACATGTGTTCTTTATCAGCCCTGTTAAGTACAGTTACGTATATTTAAAAGACATTAGCTGGAGCTCGGCGCTCACTTTATGGGCAGACAGCGGTATGTGGGGGACAAAAGTCACTTTTGGCTAAGCCTCCGTTCCAGTGCCTGGTGCTGCAGACGAAATTAAATGATTGTACTTTCTCATTTTTGTTTGGCAACAGCTCTCCATTTATTGAATTTTATAGGGGTCTAGTAGCCACATTAGCTAGCGGTTTCAAGGGAGGGTTAATGTGAAACACCCCTTATTAAACCATAATAGTACGACTGTTGCATATAGAATTACCAACAAGGACCCAGAAGGGTGATATTGATCCCATAGCCCATGCTAATAACTCTAATGAGCGAGGGACATTGTTTTCCTGTGGAGAGAGAGGGAGCGTTAAGAACCTGGAATGACAACCCAGCTAACAGGGAGCGTTGTCAGAATGTTGGCGGACATTCTCGAAAAGTTCTCTCAAAGTTATCAAAAACATTTATGCAGTAACATTAACAGGGCATTTCTTTAATGTTATAAATATATATCAAAAACGTTATTCCTAAGTAGTTAGTGGAACATTTTAAATTTAATAAAATAAATAACATTTTAAATAAATAAAATGATAAAAAAACGTTTAAAAGGCGTTCTTATAACCAAGCAATAACGTTAAAAGAACATCTAAAAAACTGTATACTTTGAACGGTCCTAGAACTTTCAAAATAACCATTTTAAAGTTTTTGTTATTTAATGGTAATGTTACAGAAAATTCCTTACAACTATAAAATTGTTAGCTGCGCATCCCAATATGTGTGCAACAAGGTTTATATGGAATTGAAGCTGTCTACTAGCAAGAAGTAAAAGACGGGACAGGTAAAATCCAAAAAATGTAAAGCTGCAATGCAAAACTCTGCCATCTCTGTTTGAAACATAAAACTGCAGGTTACTTTAAGTACTCACCGCTCTCTATGTTAAAGTCAAATAAAGCCAAAGTGACACTTTCCAGGAAATCTGACAGCTCAAATTATAAATCATTATTATAAACAGACCATTGTGAATGTGGGTAAGTTAAAGAGACCATTTAAACACTGATTGGTTATGTACTTGCTAAATAACTAATTTTGGTTTACTGTAGCTGTTAATCCAGTTTAGGAGATTTATTTGTGGGCCGCTCCTTCACACACACACACACACACACACATTTACTGTATTGGTGGTCCCGGATATAAACAAAACAGTTCTCAATGAAATAAGCACAATAAGTGCTACATACCTTGGGTTCAAAAGCATGCAGGTTTTATTGGTTGTATTATTGACCAGTTTGTTGAGTAAAATGGGGCTCCTGGTCTGAATCTGGAGCCACTGAGCTGTAGTCGACACTCTCCGCTGTTTTCACACTTTGCTGGTGCCATAACAGTCACAGTCTAACACCCACAATGTGCTTCCCTCTAAATGGTGCATGTAACGATCTCTCAGTGCTCTGCACATTTTAATGCCACAATTATGCTATTTGTAAATCATTCTATTATTAACGTTATCTCTAAAAATGTGTTGTGCTTTTGGCTGTGTTGTTCATATTATGCATTATTAAACAAATAACTCACCTACATGTGTGAATGAGGGCAATTTTCATTTTTCGGGTGAATTGTAGCTTTCGACTCTCTACCACCATCTCGAGTTGAAACCAATTTTTTCAGGTTACTTATTACATTTTCAAATGAAGCCAATCTGACGTTTCCCGGGAAATCGGACACGACAGCTCAAATTGTAAATCATTACTATAAATGTACCGTTGTGAATTGGGATTGGATAAGGAGAATTCTGAAAAGTTCTCCTTAAAAAGTTTGAATAGTTCTCTAACCAAACAGTAACGTTAACACAACATCTACAAAACTGGACATTTTGAATGGTTCTATAACTTTAAAAAAATGTAAAATTTTTGCTACTTCATGGAAACGTTAGGCAAACATTCTAAACCTAAAGTTGTTGGGACGCTCCTTATAGTGTAAATGGCGTTCAGCTTTGCGGCATTTATAAGGTTAATTAAAACAGTAAATCAGTTCAGATAAGCAATTCTTCATAGTGTACGTTCATTACAGTCTCTCATCAGTGTCTGAAGCACCGACAGGCAGTTTGTCTGAGTGTAACACTGACTGCACACTGAATACATGCTATCACAACCTCTAAATTAATGGCTAGCGTTCAGTGCTAGCCTTTAATTCCAAACATGTTTCTGCAGTATGTGTTTAGCCTTTAACCTTTTCGCAGAATGTTTCTATGCCTTGCGTAACCTCCCAAGTATCTTCTGCGTCTTTGCCTGTGTGTGTGTGTGTGTGTATGTCTGTCTTTGTTTTCCTGTCTGGTAAAAAGCCCTAGATTTGACATTTTCTGATGAAAATGTTAGTGACGCTCAGCTTCAACTAGCCATCACGATGCTAGATTGTGGTGGTTGCCAGGGTGTTGCTATGCAGTTGCTTTGGTATACGAGTGTTTTTTAGCATGTTGCTAAGCAGTTGTTAGGATGTTTTGGGTGGTTGCTAGGAAACTAAGACTATTTTTAACATGAACAAATATTGAAAGTATTTGCCCGTTTCACTGCTACCACTATAATTGCTAGCTAGACCCATTGTGTAAGATAAAGTGAACTACATGGTCTCGTCCCCTGCCATCTCTTTGTGGTTTAAGCTGGTATTGAATGAATGGTGTACAGTGGGTACGCGTCTAGGCGCGAAGCATGGCACGAAGCCGAGATGTGCCGTGCTGCTTAAAGAGGCTGTTTTCTGGGGATGGCCCACCGTTCGGGGCCTCCCTGTCTGACAGACCGGCTACGAGGCACCAGTCTCTGCAGGGGAGACTTAAGCTCCAATCAAAACAGGATTATATAGACCGAAGTTTTAAAGAGAGCAGTGCCCACACACAAAGACAGTTGCACTGAGGCAGATAACATGGTGAGAGCAGCTTTCTCTCACAGCACACAAAACACACAAAAAGAATAGCAGGAGCCCTTCAGGAAAGCTCTGCAATAGCAGTGGGTTAAAGCTACAGAAAACCAGTTACAGTACCCAGCTAACAGTTTTTATAGGAACGTTTCCCAAACATTTCCATCAAGTTACAAATATGTTAAAGTTTTAATAACGTTCAAAACTTCCAGTTTGTCAGATGTTGATTGATTATAAGAACATTATTCAAACATTTTTAAATTCTGTAACGTTTAAACCAACTTTGGTTTAAACAAAATTTTTGATATATATGGTATGTAATGTTTGAAAACATTCTATTAGCGTTACTGCAAGAATGTTTTTGATATCTTTGAGAGACCTTTTACAGAATGTTAGCCAAAAT
The DNA here is from genome assembly GCA_036877575.1 of Botia almorhae. Taxonomy (NCBI): domain Eukaryota; kingdom Metazoa; phylum Chordata; class Actinopteri; order Cypriniformes; family Botiidae; genus Botia; species Botia almorhae. Next base: position 18,343 of record JAZGTJ010004012.1, read on the forward strand.
TAGCGGGGTAGGCCCTGTCAAGTCAGGCTGTCCTACGGAAACTGCAAAGCCATTATACAAAATTTGTGTTCATTCTTAATCTTATTGCTCATAAACTATATCCCCTAAGCTTAGCATAACGCTATCCAAGAAACACAATGCAAAACTTCCTGTGCCAATAACGCTTATAAAGCAAACGGGCGGAGGGCCCGTGGAGACTCAGGTAAAGCTAATTTTGTTAGTTAAACCAAAATAGCGCCAGAGTTTCTTCTCAATGGCACGGCGCTACATATAACAACTTTGTGACAGAACATGGGAACCTAGCCAACGCATCTGTAATGCAGGAAGAGAATTCAATAGGAGCCCTGCTGTAATTAGACTAATAAATGTTTTACCATGGATGTACTGGAAACAAAGCAGGGCTTATAGCAGCATGCATGGCTTTCATTGCGAGACCTTGTAAGCAAATGATGTCGTCTACCGACTCCAAGTCAGAGGGCGTTCTTAGTGTAGCACTGAAACGATTAAACGGAAGCTCAAGCACTTACAAAAATGAAAAAAGATGTTTTCTGCTACCAAGGAAAGAGTAAATATTGAGCTTTTCTTGTTTATAATCAACAGATGTCGGGAAATTTGTATGAGGATTTTGTTTAATTCGAGCACGTTTTTAATGACCATTGATTCGGTTATGAATGAGATGCGGGGACAATGTCATCTGTAAAGCGTCAATGTGACAACGTTATGATAACGTGTTAACAACGTTAACAACGTGTGTGCGACTTATTAAAAGCCTACCTGTTAAAAACATGCCTGCTGCAGTCACATTTGCAGAGTAAACTGGCAGAGAAGGGCCCAGCTAACAGGCAACGTTCTCAGAATGTTGGCTAACATTCTCTGAAAGTTCTGTCAAAGTTATTATTAAATATTCTTACATTAGTAGAACGCCTTTTTTAACATTACATATCATGTATATACCAAAAACATTCTTTTTAAATTGTTAGTGGAACATTTTAAAAACATTACAGAAGTCTGAATAACCTTCTCATACCGAAAGCAATAAATTTAATACCAAATTTAGTCTAAAAAACTGGATGCTTTGAACGTACCTAGAATATTCAAATTTAATATTCAAATTTTTTCACCTAATGGAAACGTTAAGGAAATGTTTTTACAACTTAACCCGGTTAGCTGGAGTGGTTTGTTTTTGGTTTGCTCATTATTGCCTACTAGTTAAGCATCTGCCAAAGGCTAAGACCAGTGTAGACCCAACCGGCCCTCTTTAATGGCCCAGGGCCGCCATATCACGTTCCCCCAACCTTTATTAAAGATGTGGTTATTCAAAGCATGCTGGGGGAGTGAAAGGGGCGGAGGGCGGGTCAGGAATTTACACACCGCTGGTGGCTGGCAGAGCAAATCATTGCCGCATGAATGATGCTTACTGAAGAGAATTACACAGGTAGACTGAGGTTACGCCCGTGCCCACCAAGGACAAGCCGAATGGCTGATTAAACTAAAGCGCCAGACAGGTAACCTGGTGTTTGCATTAGCAGGCCACGCTTGTACAGTGCACATGGGAATATTATGGCCTCCATGTGTATGTATCCAGCCTCCTACTGTAGCTTACATTGCTCTGTAATTTGCACAGACTGTGTCCTGTGCCGGCTAATTAATTCTGACGACCAAACCAAAAACGACCACCTTGAATCTTTTGCTGGCCATTTTGATTGGGCTGGTTATATTTAGCTGTCTGCTGTGCCGCTCTGAGGTGGTTGCCGTGGAAGTAACTGTGAACTTTAGCCTGCTGGGTTAGTGACTATTAGAGCTATAAAAATGTTTGTGAAGCGAAAATGCCCACAAAGCGTTTCACATCACCCCCCCAAAGAGCACTTCACTTAAACACAAACCATAATAACAGATAAATGGGCCACGTTTCACTCATCAAAGACGCGCGTAAGCTGAGATAAAAATAAAACGGATAGCGTGTTTCTTTATTGTGATTTTGACCCTTTTATAGTTCGCCTGCTATTTTAAAGGAAGATTTATGCATATGTCCCATTAGTGGTGCTTAGTAAGTTTTAGCATTAAATTGTAAACTCTAAACATGCATCCATTTGCATCCATCTAGCAATGCCCTAGCAACCACATAGCAACACCCTGAAAACACTCAGAACACTTTAGGAACCCCCTAGCAACACCCCAGCACTGTGGTGGTGATGACTAACATTTTGTTGGATAGAAATCTCTTTTGTTCTGCTTGAAAAACGTTTAATTTATAATGCTGGTATTCTGTTAACTAAACAGTAAACAGCTAACTAAATCATGTTTAGTGTCCTAAACTGGCTTGTCTGGCTAACAGATTAGATAGCTGTTAGCAGTCCGCAATAACTTGCATTTCTGGAACATTTGCGATGGAAGTCACCTGAGGAGTTTTAGAGAGCAAAACGATGATTCATCTTCATCTTTCTACAGACCTCCCGTTGCTCCTCTCACAAGCGACTGGAATGAGACATATTGGAAAATAATAGAACTTTGCACATTTTATCCATCCTGCTTGACACGCAGTTTTCATAATGTAACATGGCACCTATTACACATCGAGCATCTAATATATTTTCTCAGCTGGAACGCTGTAATAACAGTATCAGAGTAACAGAGTGCGTGCAAAGTGAAAAGTGAACTAATGGCCAGCGTGACATCGGCTCGGAATTCGCAGAGAATCTTCAACCCGCCACAAGAGGGGGTCTCTGAGGGAATCTGTAGGGGGAATAAAATGTCCTGCCAATGAAACGTTCAGAAAACCTTCGTCTTTATCTTTCTTTAATGTTAGGGAACGGAGGTCTGGACAGACTATTTCATCTCTTGGTTAGTGGAAACTCGACAGTCCGTGCTCCCTCCAAAACGAAGCCGCAGCTGTCAAATCAACCTGTCAGGAATTACCGATCAACTTCCAGAGATGGAACCTGCCATCTAAACACATTAATAGTCAATGTCTCTTAATCAATGTCTTAAAGGGACGGCTCACTCCAAAATGAAACCTCTGTGTTATGTCTGTCATCTGGAAGATGGAGTAATGATCTATACAATAACAAAAAAGGAAAAACGTGGCTTTAAGCATCATTAAAATAGTTAACTGGACACATACATTATATTTCAGTCTTTTTAAGCCATATGAGACTGTATCTTTACTGGCTTGTTTGACAGCATGGTGCACTTGTGTGACAGACATGAAGGTAAATAATATCTTTTTTTTTGTTGAGTGAACTGTTCCTTTAAAAGACGTTTGGATGTTGCGCAGGTCTTGCGTTACATACGATCCTATTCCTCATTTTAAATTAAAGCTGCGCTCATAAGTTTAGCTGTCTGGTCGTAACCGCAACAGCTGTGTGTGGCCTTTCCTTGACTCAAATTTTTTACCTTGGATAAATAAACAGACATAAGTTTGAACAAGTGAGAAACTCTCCGATTTCTCACTCAAAATGTAGCTGCTATAAAAGGTCAGCTGCAGACGCAGCACGATCCGTCGCCTTAAGAACCGGACAAGATCTGCAGCTACATGTTATCAAACTCCCTGAAAAATCCTAAAAAATTCCCATAAAGCTCAGTTTTACCGGAAAAGCTGAACACATACCCAACTAACCATTTTAAGTTGTAAGAACGTTTCCCTAGCGTTTCCATTAAGCAACAAAAACATTCAAATGTTGTTTGGAAAGTTCTAACAATGTTGAAAATGTTTGTAGACGTTGTGTTACTGCTATTGTTAAGAACGTTATTCAGACATGTTTAATACTGTAATGTTTTTGAAACATTACACAAACTACTTAAAACAACGTTTATGATATAATATGTAACAGTAAAACTCAGTAACGTTAGTTTTTTAATACGTTTTTGATAATGTTGAGAGAACTTGCAGACAACATTAGCCAACATTTGGAGAACATTCCCTGCTAGCTGGGTATGCACATAATCATATTCACAGTTCTTGTTCATTTAGAGAGTATGTCGTAACACGGTCAGGCTCTACCAAGTGCAAATTACTCCAAGTTATAGACTTAAAAGTGAACCCTTCCTCTTCTTTATTCATTGAGCTGAGAGAGGCCACGAACAGATGAACTTTGTGTGTATAGAGTTGCTTATATTTAAATGTACAAGAGGACCGCATTACCTTTTTTATGATTTTGATTGTAATAGGCCCTTATCAAAACCAGATGTATGTAGTAATAACAGGCAGCTGCATAACTCTGCCTCGGGGGCTTTCCTTACATTAAAAAAATGAGTAAAAAGGAAAGAAGAGGGAAAACTTCCACATGCAAACATTTACACAGTGATTTCTTTTAATTGCACTCTGCTTTTTAATTTGCCTCGGAATAATGCTTTACAAAACGCACAGAAGGTATTTTATTGAAGTCCTGCGTAACGCTGGACCAACTCTGCTCGCTAGCCCCGCTCTTCAGTGCTTTTCTCCCCAATAACAGAAAACATTCTCAGAATGTTAGCTAACGTTCTCTTATGTTCTCTCAGAGTTATCAAAATAGTAGAACGTTCTTACGTTCTAACGATATGTAACATATATATCAAAAACATTAACAAAAACATAGTGGAACGTTTTTAAAACCTTCAAGAATTAAATGTTTGAATAATGTTCTTATAACCAAGCAGTAGCTTTAATATAATGTCTAATAAACTGTGTGGAGCTTTTCTAGAAAATCCAGAATACAGTTTTTAATGTTGATGTAACTTAATGGAAACATTACGCAAACGTTCTTACAGCTTAATTTTGTTAGCCGGCTCATTTTGTTCTCAGACTCAAACATGTCACACTGCATGTAGAGCCGTGGAAGAAACATGTCGAATGAGCCCTTCAGAGGATTACTGTAAATTAACATTCCTTATGTTGGGCTGTATGGACAAGCCTCGTGAATCATGTTTGGGCTCTAGTTGCACACTGGACCAAAAAAAAGGAGGCTTGACAATGACACGCACATCTCTAAGATGAAAGGAGCATTATGTCAATCATAACAGCAAGGGCCAAGGTGTTCCCAGCCAGCAATTTTAGGTTGTGAGAACGTTTTCATTAAGTAACAAAAATGTTAAATGTTATTTTGAATGCTCTAGGAACAGTCAAAATGTCAAGTTTTTAGACATTTTAACCATCTTTTCAATTCTGTAACGTTCTACTAACGTTACTGCAGGAACGTTTTTGATAAATTGGCGAGTTCTTTTATAGAACGTTAGCCAATGTTATGAGAGCGTTTAACGTTAGCTGGGAAGGTGTTTATATAAACTTCCATCGAGGGCAAAGCATCTTTCAAAAGCGCGTCTGTGGAAGTCTGACAGCTTCACAAAGCTTTGATGTGTATTTTGGATGACTTTTGACGAATTTCAGTACCTGGCTTGCAAAACTTTATCTCGGGCCAGGTCCGTCATTTACTTCGTCATAATATTTATTTATTCATGAATTAGGGACATCTGTTGGACATATTTAATTTATACCGTCATCTTGTAGTCATTGATAAAAATGTGGCTGATAAAAGGTCGCTCCAGATTTTCTCCCTCCCTGCCGGCCCACACTGTAAACTCAACATTAATCACTTGATTTACAAAACTAGAGCTGATGAGAAAAGCAACAACATAAATATTGTGGGTGTATTTAATGGTTATGAGCTTCCATTGGCGGTTCCGTCCAGAGGCTCTTTATTTACTGCCTGTAGCTCGTGGCAATGAGGGAAAGGAGGTTTGAGGGAACACTCGGACCCCCGACCTGCAGTAGAGCAGCTTTGCTGGATGACATCTGTGGCACCATCTACGACCTTCTCTGAAGGAAACGACTGTGCGGAGGGGAGATGTACGTGAGGGGAGGAAAACCCAAGAAAAATAAATGTTAATCTGAAGAATTATAGCGCAGGTTTAACCCAACAGTGACCCGAGAGTCACAGCGCTACTGTATCTCATGCTCCGTCGAGTCAGCTCTTCACTGAACCTGGATTTATAGCCTCAATTTTCCATGTGAAGGTTCTGGACAGTGGATGAGATGCTAAGCTGGAAAGCACTTATTGTTTTGCTTTGTGTGTTTGAGTATATGAAAATATGAAAGGCAGGATTAGACACAAAATATATTATGTGAAATCAGATATAGATACGGATTCTGTTTAAATCTCTCTACATAATACTATAGATCTTTAACCTTCATGTGGATAAGTGCCGCTCATATGCATTCATTTACCTTTTCTATCATTGATAATGTACAACAATGATAACGTGAAAAGTACATTACTTAAGCCTTTACAAGCCTTCCTTGCTAAACAACCAGTTGCAAAGCAGTCAGTACTGAGGCCTAGCCAGGCCTGGTTTCACAACTAACAATTTTAGAAGTAACTTTTCCGTTAGAAAAAAATAGTTATAAATGTTATTTTGAAAGTTTCCGTTTTAACATTCAAACATTTTTTTTATTCTGAGACATTTTAAAAATGAGAAATGTTCCACTAACAACTTATGTTACAGGAATATTTTTTTTAAATATCATATATAACTATATATACAACATATATAACTATATAATATTTTTGATACATGATATATACGAACTACTAATAACTATATATACAACATATATAACTATATAATATTTTTGATACATGATATATACGAACTACTAATGTTCAGTAAGACCATTTTTTGTTGAGAAGTTAGAGAACGTTAGACAACATTCTGAGAGCGTTCCCTGCTGGTTGGGTTGCTGGTTTCAGAATGGTTGCCCATGCAAAAGTCATTGCCATGATGTTGTTGGGTGGTTTCCATGCTATTGATATGCATTTACTAAAGGCTTCTGAGTGTTTCCCCATATTGCTATGAGGTTGGGAAAGTCGCTAATGGACCAAGTCAAAACTTTCCTAGCTATGGTACGAGTCCTCTCTTCAAAGACAGTCTGTGGGGTTAAACCATCCACCAGACGAAAATGGTAAATCTTATCACTTAGAGAAGTAAAAATACACTTCTCATCAACAAGCATAGTAATGCCACGATGCTTTATCTAAGTATTGTTCTTCCGATTTGGGACAATTATCATTAAAAAGTCAACTTGTGCAAGCCAAACAAACAAGGATAAGGGTGTTTTGAGTTGTATATTTGCATGGCATGACCACCGCATGAACTGTAGTTTTGTGTGGTCACGTCACGTAACCGGAAACGAGCTACAGGTTCAAAGCTCTGAGGATTGAGTTTAATTTAATTAAACTGAGCAGACAGCGCCATCCTGTGGTGAACGTGAGAAGTTCACATATCTAAAATGAGCGTGACTGCTAAATAACGCTTAGATTCGAGATTTACAATGCCGAAACTAAGTAAAAACCATCACAGGGGCCATAAATAGCTTTCATTTTGCCTTTAAGACAGTTGTTTTATGATATATGCACGACTTCAATGTATGGCTTATATAGAAAGAACATTTCTCTGAAATACTGAGGCCAATAGTTCCTCAGAAATCAACAGGCGAGCCACATATGGATCATACAGCTATTATCGCCGGCAACTTTTAACCAAACTGCATTTACTTAGTTAAACTGACGTTTAATTTAAAGATTTGCCGTTTATGAATCATTTATCCAGTTCTTCGTATCGATTTAGATGTACCGCGACTACGAGAAAGGTCACGACGAAAACAATGGCATATTGGATTTGGATCACAGCGAGGGTGAGTAAATAAACGTCTTTTTGATGTTTTATTTTATGTTTCGGATGAACTACAAAGACGCGAGTATCAAAGTACCTTTTGCAGTCAAAACAGATATGTTTATATGGTCACGGTTGGGAGACAGTAAAAATATCATCGCTATCAGATGTGAAAAGCTGAGATTTGGAAGGTCTTCTCTGATAGTTTGCTCCGCAGTGCTGGACTGTGGTCATGTTGGTCCTCGTGGTTTATCAGAAGTGTCTTCTGGGAACCTGGCAAAGCCTCCGTCTAATGAAAACTCTTCACTCAAAGCCTCGGCGTCTCCACCGCATTTGGCCTATAGTAGCATGCTTACAGTAACATGGCCATATTATTATGCCTTAGTAAAAAGCACGCAGCCGCACAGCTGTCTCTCACTGGGCAGGGAAACGCTGGACACTGTGATTGTAAATGCAGAACGTAAAGGACAGACAGTATCCAGGGATTACACCCCGAGTGCTCTTCAAACAACAGTGGGCTTCTTCTGGCTTAATGGAGCAGATGATGTTTAATCATGAGGTGGATGTGGAAACTCTGAGCTCAGAGCTTTTCAAGACCCTGTTTTCAGAGCGTAGCTGTGTTTGTTTTCTTTTTAGAAGCACTTGATGCTTACAGACACGTGTACGGGTCCAGTTTGCTGATGGATTTAGTGTGTGTTTCAGGGTTGGGCAAAATTTAGATTGCGACTTTAGGTTTAAACTGACCACACTCCACAGATAGTTAAATTGGAGTGACCAGGAACTGTTAGTGGCAAGTATCCTTCCACTGTGGTACATAAAATGGAAATAAAATCATTATTAAATATAACAAAAAGAAAAAAAAAGATACATTTTTACTGGTTACATTTCAAACCGATATTTATCTGTCAGTTTTGCTGAAAGGCCGACAAAACCGTACTTTGTTGTCATTTTAGTAATTTTGGGAATTTCAGTTCCGTGTCTTGTTTGCTACCTCAGTGCAAGTTCAATATAAATTTGGAAATTGAACTGGAATTTAAAGGCATTCTCAATTTTTGGTGTTATACCAAAATGCCATTGTTGGGACACACAGACTGTCCCATCCCAAACTCATGCCATTGGTTAAGAGAGTGTTGGTTGGGTCACTCAAACAGACTGCGATTCTGTTATCAGCTTATGTTTTACACACGATCCTTTTTCTTCTACCATGTCTCCCGCTTGCATTTTAAACCTAACAAATACTTCATTACATCAAGCGAGTCATGTGCTATCATAACTTTTGCTAGTGTGGCTACATTGACTGGCCTTCAGTCAAGCTATATTATCAGATCCAATATGTGATGACAAGTCAAAGTTTATGTAACTCACAGACTTTATTGTTTATTCTGCCAGGTTTCCATTTTGAGAATGATGTAAAGTGTGGTTTGGTTTATTTTGTGTGGCTGCCTTATGGAAGTATGTTAGACCCAACATGGGCCTAAAAAATGAAACACTCCATTTGATCTTCAGAAATATAAGACCTAGAATCCTAACTGAGTGTTTGAGGTGAAAGTTAATTCTTTGTTTTGGGTCACTGATTGTGTCATAACAGTGTCTCCTTTTCTTGTCTTATAATCACGACCTACCAAGTTTTTTGTTTGTACAATCCATGATTATTAAAGATCCGTCTGACAGGCTTTGATGAGGCCAGTGTTTGAGAGTATAGTTCTACTGTAGAATAGAATAGAATAAAATATTTGTGTATTTCAATTGAAGCTAAAATCTGAGAAGAGTTTGCCTGAAAATGGTTATACTTTCATTTTCTTATTTTCAATGTCTAAAATCAAACAGGTTTCTCAAATTCTGGCCATGTTCCTGTAGGAACCATTTGTTTCAGCGGAGCAGAAATCGATGGACACTCTGGACAATTTGTTTCTAAGACATACTTTTCTTAGAACTGTTATAAAAGTTCGATTTTGTTGTAACAAAGCTGTGATTAATGACAGCCGAACCACAGCAGTGCTGATATAGATTCTAACAGTAATTGTTCTCATGTGATAATTGCTTTAATACCCTCACAGACATTTTATAGTAACACTATATTAATACTGGGTAGCGCTTTCCATATTATCAAAACAGTCCCAGTTCTTCATAGCATGAACTCGCACAACATTTGTGCAATTCCTGCAGATTTGGTATTTGAAATTAAGAGACCGAGATCATCTGAGGCGGTTTCATTTAACCTGGTTAACCGTTTAGTATTGGTGTAACTACAGTTGTACAGAGTGGGTTTCTGCCACTCGGAATCAATGAGATGATAATCAGCTTAAATGAACTGAAGTACAGTAAACCATACAGTAGGTGCTGATTTGCTGATGGGATATTGAAGTGTATGTTGATATGTTAGCCACTGGATGGAGCCAAAGAGTCTTAATACACATTTGTTTTTTATTTTTAATAGCGCACATCATTTTTTGTGACACATTTTTTAAGTTTACATCTCATTTGTAATGGACTTTTAGCTGATTTCGAGTCAGAACAGTCAAACTCTGTTCGACATTTTAGTCAAGCTTTACAAATGTCAGTGATGCAGAGTGAACAGGATAAAGCAAAGGGCCTGCAAAGGATGACAGAAACATAACAAATCAAATTGGGTAACATTATTGTTACACAATATATATATAGTAATATAATATATAATAATACTATAATATATAGGATTACTATATTAGTGAATTGAATGTTCATTTCATTAGCCAACTGCTTAATTCATCTGTCTGTCTGTCTGTCTGTCTGCTGCTTTAAAATCTACATACAATTTACAATACATACACATATGTCTCACCTGGACACCAATAAATGAATATGTACATTTTTAAACCACTGCAAGTACACATCTGAAGTTATTATTTACACCAAAACATTGATTTACAACGAACTGAGGTGACTCTTTTTATATATTTGAGTTTGTTTCAATACACACACAGCCATAAAACAATTAGTTCTATAGAGCTCTATAGTTCTATAGACAAGGTCATGAGGTAGTTTTTGTGGAGAACTTTTTAAAAATATTAAAGTATCACACATCACAGAACAACAAAGAAAGAGATCATGCTGTTATTTAACATGATGTATAACAGCATTGTCATTAGACATCATCAAGTCTTTTTTTTTTGCTCTCAGTAGTCAAACATTAGGATGTGAAGATGCAGGCTTCACGTTACAGTGCATATGATGCTGAATCCATATATGCTTCCGTCATTCCCCGGACACGGATAACTGGTCATGCACAAGCGTGGATTCACACACCCTCTCCTCAGGCTTCAGTGCTAGCTCCTCTGGTCGTGAAGCTGTTTGCCTTCTACTGAGTGCTGCCTTTTGGTCCACTTTCTTTCTCTGTTTCTCTGTCACACGCACACTTCAGGTAATGTCTTGCAGATCAAATGTTTGGAATTTAGAGTGACCATCAGTTCCTTCCCTCGATGGGGCATTTTCAACAGAAAACCTTTAGAAACCTTTTTGCTGTCTTGTTGTACGTTCCTGAGACACCACTGTGGTAAACACGATCTGATGTAAGTAACTTACAGATGAAACTCCAAATGCGTTAGGAAACAACACGTTCCAATACTTACGTAGCTTATGCACAGCATGAAGAGCGCCACGACCAGTACGGTGACAGCCAGAATATAAATGGTGTCCATCTTATTGAGTTCCATATTTTCGAATGTAGAATGTTCTAAAAAAAGGAAAAACACACCAAGGTCAGGTTGTGCTGTGCTGATCACTCGTAATGTGCTCGGAATTAAAGTACGAGGTCATAAGAGTTGAAGCTCACCATGAACCTTTAGGTGGACCTCGCCTTCCCGGTTCTTCTGACCAAGCGGTGCAGACAGAAAGCAGCTGTAGGTCCCGCTGTCGTCTGCCGTCACGTTGGGCAGAAAGAGATTCGTGGAGTTCTCCAGAAGCTCCATGTGTCGCACGACGCCTTTATATTTTTGCACTTTGCTGTTGTTTTGAGTCAGTTTCTTCATTACGAGACCATTTAACTGGCGGGAAGGCTCGTTGTTGACCTGTAGACCAGATTGTAACAACGGTTCGATTAAATGACAGCTTCAGTCATACAAAACTGTAGAAATGCACAGCTAACAATTTTATGTGTACGAACATTTCCCTAACGTTTCCATTTTGCAACAAATGTTATTGTGAACGTTTCAGGAGCATTCAAAACATACTGTTTTTTACACCTCGTATTAACATAATTGCTTGGTTATAAGAACGTTATTCAAATATTAATTCTGTATTTTTTATCAAAAAAAACCTTCACTATAACAACCTAAGAATAAGCTTTTTAATGTGACACAACGTTAAAAACGTTCTACTAACGTTACCGCCAGAATGTTTTGATAACGTTAAGAATAAGATCACGTTTAAAGAACGTTAGCCAGCGATCTGACGTCCCCTGTTAGCCGGTAACCTACATTTAAGTAGCGCTTAAAAATGACTCGCTTCTCTTTTCTCAACAAAACAACTACAAAGTGGATGAACAACCAGAAGGTTTTAAGGCTGAAGGAAAACCACGAGACTTTATCAAATGTACGAACTGTGAACGTTACCTTGTACCACATCACCGAACGATACCGGACGCCCGGTTCTGCTGAAGCCCCGCAGCGCAGAACGACATCCTCACCGCGGAGAGTCTCGTACTGCAGAGCCTCCAGCACCGCTGCAAAGACGAGCATAAGACCGTCAACACTGCGCAACACTGCGTCCGTGTGAAAACTCACCAAGAGGAGGAAGGTTCGAGCCTTACCCAGCGTGACGAGTCTGGCGACGAGTTGCGCGTGGTACCGCATGGTTCTCGAGTTCACTTTCCAAATGTTGAACTTGTACCGGTTTTGCCTTTTATAGAGGCCCAGGGGTGGCCCAGGGGTTTCCCCGTACTTCCTTAAACCTGCGGCTCGCTGCTCCACTCTTTCACTATAGAGGCGAGGATCCATCGAACAGGATGATTTTAAGCGTGTGGGCTTCTTTAACATTCCTATTAATGTGTGTTTTGTCTGGTAAGATGTTTATGCCATTTTCACAGCGTTCGCGTTGCTTAAACGTGTTGTTTTGAATTTGGTCGCTAGAACAGGACTAGGTTAAACGAATGACTGCCGAATGCTTTGGATTAAGTCGATTCAGTAGATTTAAATTTTCATGCACAGGCCCCGGTTTTCATTTATTTGCTCTAGACAAAATCCAGAACTGTAATTTTGCGTATTTGTTGTGTGTTTTTCCGGTTCGGCAGTGGCCAGTTGTGAGAAACGCTAATGCACGTTTCTAGTCCTGGAATAGAAACGAATAGTTATTCCTGTAATGCATGTTATATGTGTTAAACAAAATATATATTTTTACATTATTTGCTATAGAAATGAACATTTAAGGTCTTAGACAGCATTTAGCACTTATTTTTTGTTTGGGAATTGTATTTTTATGAAACTGAAAATGAAACTAACCTCAGCAACTGTGTATGTTTTACGTCATAAGAAAATGACACGCCTCTTGTCATTTTTCTGACAAGAAGCATAGACCAGACAGCTGTTTTGTGTGTAGGTTTCAAGATGCTTTGAACACACGGTTCAAAATTCACTTCCATACTTCCATAAATCACATCCAAACTAAAATCCCAAACATCTAATTTCAATCATCACGTTTTGGGTTTAGTTTTCTTACAGAAAAGACACATGAATTTCACATGTTTAAAAACACCTCATGTTTCATATGTGATTCCATGGGTTTCCCTTTGGAATTTGCATGGAATCCACACAAAAACGTTCCAAAACACATTTCACATCTGATTTGATTTGTGTAAGGGTTGGAAAAAATACAATAAAACTGGCATACGTTATTCACCTATAAAAAATGATAATTTATGGTGAAAATATATGGAGTACCATGTTAATGATGTGCAACGTCGTCATCTTTCAGTGACAGAAGGCACAGTTACCGAGACAACACAAGACTACATGTGTACAGGAGAACAACACCACCTAGAATCTGAGCATGGTGTAAAGAACCCAGACTGTGATAATTACTGGTCTCTCCAGGATCATGTGAGTATGAACCGTTCAATAATAGATTTAGGCAAGTAAGAGACTCTGCAGTTCAGTGTTTCAGTGTGTTTACTGCCGATAGACTGATTTTCAAATGTCCTGTTTTCTTATAGTCCGTTGCAACTCTTGTGGATTTGTCACCAGACTGTCACAGCCCATGCAAAGAGTTATCTGCAGGAAGAATTGTTCTCAACGACTGCGTTAATATCACCCTGACTGTTATATGTTCACCAGTAAGTCATTTTCCATCTCATCTTTTGAGATTAATTACCATTTAAACAGCAAATTAACCAGTGTGATTTGTTTTTTATTTTTATTTGAAGGGCATTTGGACTGAATCCCGTGTGCATTTCTATGGTACATTGTTTCTACATACTGATGTATTATTTATTGTGAAGAAACCACTGCGTTTTTTTAACCAGATGTCTTTTTATTTCTTCATAGGTAAATTGGTCCCTCACTCACTTCACAATGCGAAAAAAAGGGCCTTAGGAGATCACATTGGTAATATATATTAAAATACAATCCAACCAATGATGCAGTTCGGTGTAAAGTGTTTCTGGTTTCA